>JAFBJS010009706.1:19287-120844 GCA_016785265.1 Paraplagusia blochii | reverse complement strand
TAGAGTTTGCATGATTTTGAAGATAATGTACATAATATTTTCATAAAAGGTTGACTTGCTCATTGAAAGCCATGTATTTTTGATGAAAGTCATTATGATGATAGCCTTTTTACACTAGCATGGCTACAGAACATTCTTCATTGATCCGTATTCACTAATTGTGGATTTTTTTTTTTTTTCATTTTTATTCGCTGAGATTTTGGCTGAATGCTGCCTCTTTCAGTGTTATTTTTGTATTTTGCTATTCTTTTTTATTACAAGGAATACCGTGAAGCTTAACTTTTACTTTGAAGATGCTGTCAGCGTAGAGCTGCAGTGATGCTCTTCTCTTTTTACCTCCAGAGGGCAGCACCTGGAGAGTCTTTTACTGTTTTAAGCACAATCATTCACTCCCACAACTCTCGTCTTTGAATCCCCTCTCACACTGATCCATCAAGGCCCAAATGAGGCTGCAAATAGTTAAATTGTCATGATTAGCAAACAAACAAGTACGACAGTACAATAAAACTAATTAAGTTCAACAGGTATACATTCAGTACCAATTGAATAGCCTTTTCATCAGTTTAAAGACAACTGGCATTCCTAAGAAGATACTGTGACAGAGAAACATAACAACTTAAGTAATCAAATGAACCAATTATGTTTTAAAGATTGTATTTGCAGAATTAGTTACCCTAACTTGTCCATGTTTCTTGAACTGTGTTTTTTAATAAATTATAAAACTTAAACCAGTCATACAGACATAAGCATGGAACTGGCTAAAAAAAATTCCTTGATAACAAAGTAAAATCTGGTAATGTCTGGAATGAATGTGTCTAGCCTTAAAAAAATAAGTTACCAGGTTAATGGTGACAAAATCCATCCTGCTTTATATCCTGTTTAGTGAATGTTAACATAAAAATGAATTCCTTAAAATGGTAACTGCACAATAATAGATTATCCTCAACTTCAGGGAAGGTACGAGTCAATTAAAGAAGTGACTTAACTTATCACAAAAGAATGTGTTCCATATCATCTGAAACAGGGCTTGCCAAACATGGTTTTGCTGAGCATCCTGGGATATCCTGTAACATCCCACCTTGTCAGTCTGCCAGGCAATAGACACAACTGTAGATGAGAGCAGGGACCAAATCCAGCTTTGTCCAGACAGACTGATGTAAACCCATGTTATCCCTCTGAGACTGAGAGCCTTCTGGCTGCAGGCCAGGATGTATTGGCAGACAAAGAATAAAAGGGTCACTGAACACAGCCGAGAAAAAAATCCAAACTATGTGACCTAAAAAGAACCCTTTATTTCTGGCTGTATCGTATTCTAATTACCAGGTTTTGTCTTGATATATCTCTGGACTGCATCATTACGTAATTTGACAGTACCAGAGGTTGACAGCGGTTTTAATTGCAGTCACTGCCTGTGATTTAAGACTCTGGAATTGCACAGTGCTAGCAGATCGCTACAGTTTGTTGCTTTTTGTGGTTTTGATGGTTTGGTTGAAATTCAACAAGGAGATTAGAATATGAATAAATAGCCATCTCCTTAGATACTTAATTACATTTATTGTCCACTTTATTAAATAACAGCAGTACCAAATATTTACACATAGTTGATTTATAGAAAAAAAATGGCAACTAATAGTGTTGTGCATGTCTTATTTGTGCAATTTATATTGCCAAATTGTAATTGCCTATTGACTAGAGAATTGTGGCCTATTCACTAGGTAACCGGCACTATCTCACACTGTGCTACGTCCCTCATTTTTACTTTTCTAGATTTCATATTTATATCCTGTTGCACTATTACTTATTACTTATCCTGTTGCACATTACTTATTAAGTTATCCCTGTTACATACTTCTGAGTCAATACTGTGTATTCATATTTACTTCAACAGTGAACTCATTCTCAGTGCGTGTGTGTTACACAGTCTGTCCCAATACCTATATGATTCTCACTTTAGCCCAGTGATCTTGAAATAGAATTACATCTCTAGTTTTAATTACAATATTTTTTTAAGTGTTATTGCTCAGGATCTGACAAAACTCTTTTGGAGATCTACTGGTAGATTCTGATCTACTTATTGTGCTCCACTGGCTTACAATTTGTGTACCGTACACAGTATACTAGGCCCGCCGACCTGTTTTCAGTGCAACGTCAAAAAATGGTAGTCCGTGTGTAAGTTCTGTTCAGTTGTTAAAGATGTCCAGTACTTCTTCTATGTTGTAGGTTTATAATTAAGAAGCAGTAGAAAAAAAAATAACTTCAGTGACTGCATTCTCAAGAGCAAAGACAAGAATTTCAACAGTAAACCTATGCAGTATAAATTACCAGAAGTGTTCAACAGGTTTCAAGTTTATAAACATGGTTTTCCTGTTAAATAGTTTATGCAACAAATTCACAAGCCTGATTATGAATTATGAATTTGTTGATCATGAGTTTAGTTGTTTTTTTATCAGCAGACGCATTTGCTCAATCAGGAAGTAAAGAATTCTAGAAACACTGTGTATTTGTAATATAAATAATAAATTTAAGAGTTTTTTATTACCTTCCCCTTCTGAGATATTAATACATATTCCATATTTTAACAGACTTTAAAGGCAAATGAATTTATTGAAATGGTTTAGGTAAATTAATCCTATTTTTTTCTCTCTCTATATATATATATATATATGTCATATTAATTCTGGATATAAAAAAGTTAATGGTCAAAAAACAGCTCAAAACCAGGATAATATTTACAATGTATGTACCATTAGATCAGTGTTCAGAACAAAGGCTTGTCCTGTAGGAAACTTCAAAAAGCACACATTTCCAGTATTCCATAAAACACAATGGGAACTCTGTTTCTGAAATATGTAGCTATAGGTAAGCTGAATAGAAGCCATTTTATGGCTAGACTGGTTTAATATGATGCAAAGTATGACCTTTTGCAAGTGTTAAAGATACATAAATGGAAATAAATCATATTATGCCCAGGGTTTTATGAAATTTTAACCAATTTCACGTTACCTCAGATGGCTCGGTTGATTGCTCGTAGAAAGCAAATGTATTAAATGATAAAAATATATTTATTATCCTTGTACTAGACTATGAATACTAAAAATGTTGACAGTTTCTTCAATGGTTTGTTTGGAAGCGTTTTAATATCAAATCTAAATGGACATGGTTTTAATAACATTGATATATTGTCCAAAGCCCAAAAACCCTCTATTTTGGTGGGTTCATTTGGATAGAACCGGTTGATTGCTCGTAGAAAGCAAATGTATTAAATGATAAAAATATATTTATTATCCTTGTACTAGACTATGAATACTAAAAATGTTGACAGTTTCTTCAATGGTTTGTTTGGAAGCGTTTTAATATCAAATCTAAATGGACATGGTCTTAATAACATTGATATATTGTCCAAAGCCCAAAAACCCTCTATTTTGGTGGGTTCATTTGGATAGAACAAACGCAGTTGGAGATGTAGTTGTTGTCCTTCCTCCACCCCTCCTAACCCAATGATGGCCCTCTTCTCTCAGCAGACTCTGACAGGAAGACTGACTTCCACTGATCCAAATACGAGCAATGGAGTGAGTGCTGGCAGCTTCATCACCTCATCATTGACTGTTTCTACGTTTGTTCTCATGTCCATCTGTACATTTCTGCCCTCTATGTGTTAAAATGTACCGATAATTGTGTTGTTGAACGTAACAAAAAAAGAAAAAAACAAGATCGTCTGAACTAATATTCTCAATCCAGCAGATGGCGCCATATCTCAATTTCATCTTAAAGCTACCTCAAATACCATGTTGACACGTTCTGTAAAAAAGCTGTTTTTAAATGATGAATAAAACGTTTAAATGTTAATTTTTACTTTCTTTCAAAACATAGTAATATGGTCTTTTCACACTGATCTGTAACACTACACCGGTGAGCCCAGATATAAGTTAAAAATAATCTATAATCCATAAAAAAATGAACATAAAAATAAGCTGAATGTGGCTTTTTGTTTCTCTTAAATGAATTTGTTCACGCTCAAGTGGGGTGCCTATTCAGATTGTGCTTAAAGTGTAAATGTAAATATTTTTTTATTAAAAATTACACATTGTTGTGCTACATGTTATGATATTAAGTGGACGTAATATGATGAACTATGGCCTGGGACTTGACCAACTGTAGTTAAATAGAAAGTACAAGTATCACCCGGAACAACCCTAACAATTGGTTCAATTTTGCCTTTGGATTTTTAGGATCCAAAAATTGTCATTCAGAAACAAAGGTGTCTGATGATGTACAAATGATGTACATTTGTACAATTGTACAAATGTTGACTTTCGCCTGTGATTGTTGACAGAGGATCATACAAGACAAATCCAAAATTGATCCTCATTAATGTTGTTTACTAAGAGAAGATTTTTTTTTAGTGTGAATTTACCCTTTGTTTAACAGCACTTAATCTTTTTTGTAGACATTGCAGTAATGGGCAAAAATAACAGTTTTAATTTCTTCAATTTTCCTTCAAAACTTCCTGTCTGTAGTTGGTCACCTGTCTCCAGCCTAATGGCCTGCAGCAACATCACCAACAAGACTGACCCGCGGTCCCTCAACTCCCGGGTCTTCATTGGGAACCTAAACACGCTGCTGGTCACCAAGGCTGACGTAGAAACCATCTTTGCCAAGTACGGAAAAATTGTGGGCTGCTCTGTGCACAAGGGCTATGCCTTTGTGCAATATTCCAATGAGAGGACTGCACGTTCCGCTGTGGCTGGAGAGGACGGTCGCGTCCTTGTAGGGCAAGTCCTAGGTGAGGGTACATCTGGGTTTTTGGGGGGGGTTTAAGTGTTGCGATAGTTTTTGAGCAAGAGTTTCTGTATTTTTGGTTAAAATATTCTCTTGCTTTGTGGCAGACATTAACCTAGCTGGCGAGCCAAAGCCTCACAGATCAAAGACAGGAAAGCGTGGAGCTGGAGACATGTACAGGTTAGTAGAGATACATGGAGATACTCAATGCTACACACTGCTATCACAGATCAATGTTATCAATTTTTCCTTAATCTCTGCTTATTTTGCAGTCCATCATTTGACCTTGACCTGGACTTTCCAAGGGATTATTACGACAGGTATAAATGATGTTGTTGCAGTCAATATAATTGATAAAGCAGAATATGATTCATAGATATGATTGAAAACTCAATTAAAGTCTACTAAAGAGTGCAGTTTGGCAATGGCGGGGGGTTGGAGGGGACTCCCTTTAAACAGAATGAAATGCCTTACAAGTCAAGTGTTGCATTGTGACTCAGAGAAGAGAGAGGACAAATGGGGGTGGACATTCATTCATCTTCATCCTCTTATCCCTTGCGGAGTCTCAGGGGCAGCAGTCTTCACGACTGCCTGCCAAATCGCTCCAATCTGTGAGTTTTCTTGTGGATGTTGAGACCACTGGAAGTTTAACCTGAAGCCTGAAGAAGAAGAGTAACACTGTCTGAGGACTAATGGGTGTCATGGTTCTGAAGTATTTGTCTACCTGTAGCAAACCTCTATAGCCATCTGAAGATTTTTCCTACCTGTTGGGAAGGAAGATATTATTTTACTCACTTGACAACAGCAACCTGAGGCCCTCCCCTGGCCTCCTCCGTGGCTTTAGCCACTTTAGCCCATTCTGTTAATTCGGCCTGGAGTAGGAGAGAACAGAAGAGTGAGAGAACGTAGGCTCAGTGGGCAGGTTTACAAACACCATTAGAACGTGATGTTTGACAGTATAATAGCACCAGAAGAGATCGCACTGTGGTAAAGCAGAAAAATGACTGACTCTTCGATGTTTTTAACTGTTCTACGTTGTAATGGTGGAAGTCTGGTTATTTTGTGAGCTAATGTTGTTTTGGTTCTTGTTGTCAGACTTAAAACTGTTACTTTTATTACTTTGTTTGCTTTTCTCAGGATGTATTCCTACCAGTCCAGGGTTCCCCCACCACCTCCTCCACCTCCTCCGTCTCTGTCCCGCCCTATCATCCCCTCCAAGCGTCCCAGGGTCAGTCTGAGTGGAGGTGGAAGTAGGAGAACCAAGAGCAGCTCCTCTTCCTCCAAAAGTGGACAGAAGACATCACGTCCCAGTAAGTCCTTCCTTCTGATACTTGTTCCCTCTGAGGATGCTTCTGTTTTTTAATAAGATGTTTTCTTCTACTACATCCACAGTGAGGATGGACGATCTTAACTCTGTCAAAAGAGAGCTCACGCAGATCAAACAGAAGGTGGATGACCTGTTGGACAGTCTGGAGCGCATGGAGAGAGTGATGAGTAGGAATTCTGGTAAGCATGTCAAACAAGTTTCTATTTCTGACATTTTCTAAGATTAAGTATAAAATATCTTTGTGAGAAACTCCTGAAGTATTAGATTAGATAATCTTTCTCCTTGTTCATCAAGGTTTGGAGACATCAGATAATCTCTTATTCTTCTGCGTTAAACCTCATTCTCTCTGTCTTCCTCTCTTTAACAAGACCCAAAGGCCGAGCCTGGTGAGCTGTCACCTCAACACTCATCCTGTTCCAGCAAGAAGGACTACAGCCTGAAGCAAGGAAGAGAGATTAATGACTCTGAGGAGGAGGAAGGAGATCTGCTGCTGGAGGATGAGTATGAGGAGGAGGAGGTGACTGGGGCTTAGTGACGCATCCATTCTGTTTGCAGTCTGGAAATATACAAGTTTCACCACTTGTATATTTACATACAAGTTATTTTTTTTAGAGTAAAACTTAAGAAAGGATTTCTGCTTATGCGTCTCATGATTAGGTTTCTGTCTCCTCTTCTTTGAGCACTTTGGGGTTTTTTTTTCAATGTTTTTCTTATTTTTGTCTTACAAAATTGCAGGTAAAAAACACAGAATTGGAGTTGAAGGTGAAATGTGAGCAGGAGGAAGGAGAGGACGACAGTGACAGCATCAATGGAGAGCGGTCCTAAAATTCTCCACTCCACTCCAGCACGTGTACAGCTCTTCTTCTTGTCTATCCTCACATTTTTCCATGTGCTTGATTCCATTGACCTGACGACGAGACGTTTACGGGACTGTAGTTATAAATGTTAGCCACACAAATTCTTTGAGTCAGCGTTGAGTTTTATTTGTTTTGTCCTCTCGAATTTTTTTTTATTTTAAAGAACTATTTGGACACTGGATTATTTTGTTGCATTTTAGTTGAGTGTGAAACAGAAAAATAGCTACTGTATGTTTGCACAATAAAGATTAAAACGTTACATAATATTGACCTAAATCTCCAGTTATTCCTTCTAGTTGTAGAAGATAATAGAGTCTATATGATATCATCGATGTTGTTTGTGTATACCAGGAGTCTTAAACTTGTGGCTCATGGACCATTTGGAAGTGTGTGCAACGATATTTTGTGGCCCTCCATCTTGATATGGAGGGCCATTAATGTCAGTATTGGAATGGAAATTTTGCTTTGTTGTTCTATTCACTTCATCCATTACAGATTTTTTAAATTTATGGAGGCATGACTTTAGACCATCACAGTAAATTAATTTTCACAGATTGAAGTAATGTTCTGCATTACACTATAGCATTGTGTGCTTTACTAGTAAATATACAGTACATTTTTTTATTTTATTTTTAGAGTTTTTCTCCTCTCTTTTTGCTAAATCCAACAGTTTTTAAAACTCTGGTCCTTCAAGTTAATTTTCCGTTGCTACGTGTTATTTCTACTCACATGCAGTAATGTCTTCTTCTCATTTGGCTTGTCCCTTTTTCAAGGGTTGCCACAGCGACTACATTTTCCATCTCACCCTGTCCTTTGTATCCTCCACTCTAACTCCAACTACCTCCATGTCCTCCCTCACTGCATCCATAAATCTTCTCTCTGTCTCCTACCTGGTAGCTCCATCTCTCCAAACCTTCTTCACCTGCAGTGACTTTTTAAAATAAATTTGCATATATACAATTCTAAAATATATCATACATATATGATATATAGTTCTGTATATTAAATATTATTTTGTATTGAACATTGATCGCTGATACGGTCCTTTGGTGAGAGACAGTGGGAGCAGTGGTCCTCAATTTAGTTTGATATTCTGGTGTACACTACACTAGAGGCTGCAATGTTGCTTTCCAACCAACAGATGGCAACGTATAACAAATGGGGCCAACCCGACAGTCTTTTTAGGTTTTTTCTGAACAAGAAATAACAAGTGAATAACGTGTTCGTCACCTAGAATTACTAGTTTCCGACATTAACGTAATGTCGAAGTTATTGGTTAAACACTTAACAAATCTAATACAAGTCTATGTGACAAACTCAGCGGTATCTGAACTTACATGATGCTGTGGAAGCGTTGACTTGGAAACTGCGGCCAGTTGACCATTGACGATTTACATGCATGCAGTTGCTTACAGCTAAATCCTTTTTGAGTATTTATATTACAATATTAAACGAAATGAATCACAGACGGCAATTTTGCAGAAGGACTCCCCTCAAACGGAGAAGTTATATACACCACAGGTGAGTAAAGCAGATTTAACTTAACTTCTGTCAGGACACAAGTAGGTGCAATATACTGTTTATTTCGTTACAACTTAGGACGTTAGTTTAGATCAGTGGTTCTTAACCTGGGATCAAACCCCATGGGTTCGGTGAGTCGGTCTCAAGGGTTTGGTGGAGCCTCTGCCATGGAGGTCAAGACACACAGACTCATCCTACTAAAGTAGGGTTTGGTGAATGCACATATGAAACTGGTGGAGCTCAGTAGCTCTAACAAGATGAAGAACCACTGGTTTAGATGCATATCTTGTTCTGGAAGCGGTGAATACGGTGCAGGAAGAGGGTAAATCAAGATAATTTCTTTTTAAATGTCTATTGACTAGGAAATGCTCAGTCTAATTAAGTGACTGTAACCTTTCATGGTAACATCACATTGGTCTGAGGTCTCACAGCTGAATAATTGATTAACAGAGAAACAAACAGGAAGAGCAGCAGCACTAATCAATGAACAGAATACAGAGAGCCAGGAATCAGGAATCACCGCCAACTTTCTAACGATAATTTACCTAAAAAGACAACGCAAAGGAGCGATGTTCTCATTTAAAATTACATCAGAATTATAAAGTATAGATTATTATCACAGAATGATTGTAGTAAAAAGACAATAATCCCCAAACAGGTTTGACAGTGATCCATGACCTGAATTTAATTTGGAGAAAAGTCATAATTTAGGTTAATTAAGCAAATTATCGCACTAAAATTGTGCTGATGACATGAAAAGGGAATACGATCTGCAACATGTTTTGACCCTGATAAGAGAAAAAGTAATGTGAAGGAGGTGTGAAGGTGTTTTAACCAGATTCACGTTGCAATCCTGTATATTTCACTGCTCTGAAATACTACTCTGTCTTACTATTCAGGCATTTATCTACTTCCCACATACTATACACTGTACCCTGTTGTTACTGTATCCTGCATGACCTCACTAATTCACTGTAGATGGAAACCTACCTGATAATAAACGATTCTGATTTTGTATATCTCACAGTAAGCACAATGTATGCAGATCCGCCTTTAAAAATGGAGTGTCTTTCGAAAGTGCTTAACTGTCTCTGTGGCGCAATCGGTTAGCGCGTTCGGCTGTTAACCGAAAGGTTGGTGGTTCGAGCCCACCCAGGGACGTACGTATTTTGTCCTTTTTTGTGTCTTATATGAACTATTCTACTATAAATACAATTTTCACTGCGTGCTGTATGACTCTAGCAGTGCTTCGCGTATAAATGTACTAGACTGGGGAGAGAAACTGATCTATATCTGCAGGTTCATTAGTAGTCTTCATCTTTAGTTTTTAAAGATAACACATATTTGGTTAAGCGTGGGTATGTTTGGAGCAGAACTGGGTTTTAATACAACAATACTTCACGTGACAACATTGCACAGCATGTAACATTTTTATCCTTGTCATTACACAGCTCATGTAACAGGATCAGTACAACTGTGTTTGTTCAGGATGATAATATTTCCGTTACAAATAATTTCTTGAAACGCCAATTCTCTAATATCCCTGGTCGTCTCAGAGCTTCTCAGTCCATATGCCTGAAACTCTCTGCCTGGATTCTGTCCTGTCATCTGCTCCAGAGCAGCTTTGCAGACCATGAATATTCATCACTGTAGCTACAAATGGCAGAAATTGGGTTATTGGCATGTGTTCATGAATCTGTCTCTGCGGTCCTCATTTCACTCACACTCAGCCATTTGACTCCGTAATGACGGTGATGAAAAGTAAACACAGTAACGTAGTGAATGGAGGCTGTTGGAATAAAATACTTGTGTAGAAGAGCCAGAGCAGAAGAGACAGCTGTGACGTGGAGGCTTTATCTAGGTCAGCTGTGATGCAATATGTTTCTCAAACTAGAGTGAGAGAATCAGTAGAAGAGTTACAGGGAAATCAGTTCGGCCCCATCACTAGCACCTCAGGCATGTACAGCAGTGTCACAAATCTGAGGCTTTAGCGGTAAAAAAAAAACTAGAATATTTACACATGTAACCATTTTTTATGTTTCAGTTGAAACCAAAATAACTACAAGTATATAAACCCAGACAGAATCTAGAGTATTCATTGAAATAAAAACTGCTGCCACCCAAGTCAAAGGGTTGCTTAGGGCCAACACAGCAGGATCATTTTGTTTTGAATATTTTTGTAAATTTTCACAATGTTGTTAATGTCTAATTTTATTGTTCTTGTTCAAAATATATATATATATATTTTCAAATAAAGTTGAGTGGATGCACGGTTTAAAATCCGTCTGATCAGGGGGCGCTGCAGAAACAATGGTTGTCACTGCAATGGTTATTAACATTATTTGCTCTCTTTTAAAATTATGACAGAAAAATGTGTTTACTGATCTATGAGACCAGGCAAGTTTTTGATTTATTCAAATTTGTATCAGCTTCCATGCTGAATCATTTTTTTCTCACTTCTCTGACACTTAACTTCTACATTCTTCTCCTTCTTCTTACTATTTCAGGCTTCTTGTCACCACATCTCCTTTGAATTTCAGTTAAATAGCCCTAGAGACAGTGTCTGCTGCAGCAGCACTACACTACAGCTATTTTTGATGTCTGTATGATATGTTTTTCAGTCCTGGATCAAATAAATTCATCGAAAATACTTTGTATTGGTGTGTTATAATCAGCAGGGCTTTGTATGTTATTTTACTGCCGTGTGTGAATGTGCACAATTAATCCACGGATCCTAAATTTATAGGAAGGACAGGTAGAATGGCAAAAATAATTTGGCATCACTTTGTACAATTTTACACTTTTAAAAAAATAAAAAAATGCCCTTGTATTCAGACATAGTTCACTTGTCAACTGATAATGTAAGAACTCTTTCAATACACCAGACTGAATCACCTGAGTCCCCCTCCACCCTTTGTGTGCATAAATATGGTAATCATTATCACATTTTCAAACACTGTCACAAAGGTGAAAATTAGTCTTTATAAAAATCCAAACATGTGATACAAAAAGTGTACAAAGGAGCGCACAAGTTTAACATTAAAGTATCACACAGAAAACACAACTTTTTTTTCAGGATTTGTCACAGCAGTGACAAAGTGAGTGAAAGTCTTTACTTAATTTCTTATTTTACCTTTTTATTGTCTGAAGATGCCCCCCTTGCCTAACAGAATTTTTGAATACCATCATTAGTCTATTATTCAACATTTAAAGCACAAAAGGAGCTGAGGTAAAGTTTTAATACTGTTTCCCATTAATGTCCATAGAAACAGCACTTTAGTGAACTTTAGTGACATTAAAAAGCACAGCTGCATGAAAGGACATCATTGACTCTTGATGACATGAGTGTGTGCACTCCTTAACCTCCTGTGGCTTTGCTCCTGGTGATTAAGCTCAAATTTCATCACCTTGATAGCACTGTACTGAATAAAGACCGGTTGGTGTTTTGATTGACACAGTGGGTGAAGGTGATTGTAATGGATGAGTGAGTGTCAGTCATGGCACAGACAGTGGTTAGAATATAATGTTCTACACGCCTGAAGAACTTGGAGAGGTGGAACATATTAAAGAAGGTCTCGTAACACAGTTCTGAAAAACAAGGGCGAAAAACTGAGAGGTTGTTTTTATTTGAAAAAATATAAAACCTCTATATCAAACTCGAGATTTAATGTTGCAGAAAACCACAAGCAATAACAAAAGGATGATCCACTTTAAACATTAGCATTGACATTGACAAGTTTTATAGGAAGACAAAAAAAAAATAAATAAATAAATAAATTAGAATAATGCCTCTGGCATTTAACCCATCACCGTAGTGAGCAGGGGGCTGCTGGCTGGGCCACAGCCGGGGAGCAGTGTGTGAGTTACCATGCTCAGGGCACCTCAGCAGTAACTTGGCAGTAGGGGGATTCAAACTGGGTGCCTTGCAAACCCAAGTCCGCTTCCTTAACCATTAGGCCACCACAAGAGAGGATTGCCTTAACTACCAGTTCAGTCCTTGTTCATAAAATATTATATGATAACTGACAAAATTGTGTACCAGCCACCAGAAGACTTTTACCATCTCCTTCAATCCAGCCAGCAGGTTGCAGAGCTGGTGGTCTGAGATAAGCTGATGCTGTTGATAGTAACAGTAAGAGTGAAGGCATCATATTTATGTCCGTGTTAGTTATATATATACTGTATATACTACTGTGGTCAATAGGTATTTAGTCAAAATACCTTAATCAAAAACAACTCTGAAAGGAATGCCCATAAATATGAAAAAAACTACTGTTCTTAAACACTAGATTAAATGTTCATAGAGTTGAACCTGAAATATTCTTTGCTACTGAACCCTCAATTCTGCCCAGCGGGAGTGAGGAGACTCATCCCAGCGCTGCTTTGAAACTCCCTCCTTTCCTTCCCCTCCTTGTTTTCGCTTTCCTCTCCTCCATCAGCAAACTCCAGGTGTGTTTGTTTTACCAGTTGACTCGGCTCCAGTCGGAAACACTCGTGCGTTCGGCTCCTGGTAGAAGTTTGGACTGCACCACTGTTAGAGTGGAGGAAGGGGTGTAAGGCAAAGGCGTTTGGCGTAGAAATTCGTTATATTTTCTATTCGGTTGACTTTTAGGGTTTTCTTTTGTAGGAGCGCAGTGAAAAAGAAGGCAGATCCAAAATATTTAGAACTTATATGACTTATAAACGCCGTTTCAGCCATTTAGTTTGCGGTCAGCTGTACCCCTGTGAATACAGTATCTTTCCCTTGTACCGCGTCAGGGAGCTGAAATTTTGCTCCTGCTGGAGAAAGGAGAATTGAAAACACAACTCAGGAGGGAAAACAGTGAGGTTGCGCGGAAAATAACGGAGGACAAGGGAAAAAAAGTGAAAATAAGACGAGGTTTAGTGGAAAAGACATTTTGGACGAGAAAGAAGGAAATAAATTACTCAAGTCAACAACAGACTCCTTGTTGACTAGCCCAGAAATAAATAAACACATTTTTTTAGGGGGCAAGTTTTTGGGGTGACATTTTTAGCTCAGCACCAGCAGAAAAAGGTGAGTGTGTGCTTTTTTCCACCCAAAAATGTAAATAATTCGCCTCTGTGTATTTACCTTATTGCACCCCTTTGATCTATTCTCCAAAACGGAGGAACTTTTGTGCAAAAACGGTGAAATTTGGACTGTGCATGTTTACATTGACCTTCGCAACTTTACCTCCACCTTTGTGTATTTTTGCTTGAATTTAGAAACATCGTGCACATACATAGCGGTTTTTTTTTTTCAAAAATCCTTTAAAGATGTAGTACATTAAATATCTTCATATATACATACAAAAATAGCAGCATTGATAAAATGAACAAATAAGCACAAGCTTGTTATTTAACTTTGTTCTGATGGGCTGATCTTATGTGTATATGTTATTGATGTGCACATGTGCCACAGCCTGCAGCTCTTTGTTCCTTCTCTCCACCACCAAACACCACCAGTATCATCATCATCATCATCATCATCATCAACAACCCCTCCTCTACGGTTGTGACAGCTCAATGCCAGGACTTAAATCTCCAGCATACACAAATACATACACACACATTCACAGAATGTAGGCCAGTATTGGCATGAACTTGAATCATTTATAAACCATCTTCCATCCCCCCACTTTATCTCTCCATCCCTCAAACACACCACTGCTCTTTCCCTGTGAAAGTCAGAGCTGCTCATCAATTTCATGGTCTTTTTATTCGTCCCCTTTCCAAGCGATATGTATGCTTTTTTGTGTGTGTCTCTATTGAGCAGGCTAATTTAGTCACATGGCCAGAGTGGAGAAGGTTGTTGTGGCTCTTTTTGACGTGCCAGTGGAGGGTACACACTGTTTGTCAATGTCAAATGGGGGTGTGTCTCTAGCATGTGTGTGTGTGTGTGTGCGTGTGTGTGCGCACACACAATGCCCCAGTACAACCTTGAACAAAAACATGAGAAGAAGAACAGAAAGAAACGAAGGTAGTGGGTGGTGGCAGCACGACATTGACAGGTCCAGCACAGCAATGTACATGAAAAATAAGATATTCCTTTATGGAATAAACAATGGCTTATTGAGCATGTGCTGTAGCCTCAGTATGTCATGCCAAGGACACATACACAACTTATTAAATTCTTTTTTTGCATATTTACTTATCATCCATCAACCACATTGATTGTTTTTTTCAATCATTTCAAACATTACTAGAATGTATTAATTGTAAAAATAATAATTATTTTATTATATAATATTATTGTTTCTGGGGCTTTCCAGATTATCTATCTGTCTGTCTGCCTGTCTGTAGAATAAGAAAACTGGTGTCATCTTGTGATGTAGGTTCAACATGTTGAAATTCCAAACATTAACAGAATGTATTAATTGTGATAATTAATTATTATATCTGTCTATCAGCTGTCTGTCTGTTCATTACAAAACAACACATTCATAGCTCTATGAACAAATTTTTGTTTTGAACTTGAAACCGCCATAACTTCACAGAACTCCTGCACAATTTTCTCTGAACGTGCAGCTTTTAGATTCCAACTGCTCCTTGAATAAGTGGAGCCCCTGCTGATGAAACTGGCATGAGAATGTGCACAAATACAGGAAAAAACAGGGAGCCATACATAAGTGAGATGCCAACTGGGCTGTAGAACAAAAGAAAAACCACAAATATGCAAAACCTGTTGAAGAATAAGAAAACTGGTGTCATCTTGTGTTGTAGGTTCAACATGTTGAAATCACTGCACTGTCTGCTTCAAAGTGTACCCTTCACCTTCATGGCTCTGTGTGTTATCTGCCTCAGTCATGGATATGCATAATCATCTCCAGTCTCTCATCTGTTCTGAAGTTTTGTCAAAATTGTAATTTTCGGAATATAATTAACCACCTGTAATAGTTGAGCTGATGAGTGCTCATACACAAAGATACATTAAATATTATACATTAATATATGCTTTATAATAGATGCATAATTGTGGACATTGACTTGACAGTTATTCACAAAATAATTTAGAGCTCCAAATAAAATGATACATTTGACATTTTAGAAAAATATCTTTTTTTATGTATTTATAAATATTTGTTGAATATATTAAATATATATACTATTGGCTAATAGAAAGTGATATGATTTGGATCTAGTTTAGACAAGTAAAAAATAATAGCATAAAATGGAATTAAATAATGTACAAATAACAAACGTGAAAATGTTAAGTATCTAACCAATCACTTAAGATACTGCAATGGACTTGCTGTTAGCTGGCCAATTAATTTTCTGTCTTTGTACATGGCTTTAGGGACTGAACATTCTGGAGACGGCCCTACTGTGACTGTTGAAGTGTCAGAGCAGCGGTGATTTGTGGAGTTTATCTGGAGTCTTGTTGTGCTGGTCTATGAGAGCCAAAAATAAACTCTTCGACTGTAACACTCATCCTTGGCTCTGATGTGTCCTATACACAATGTCTCATTTTCAGGTCATACTCATAGTCCAACTAAATTAACTTGTTTACATCATTAGGTTGTGCAGGACCCCTTACAAACCAACCGAAAATACTTCTCATTTTTCATGTTCACTGTTCATATTTTCACTCCAGGTTTGTTCTGTAAGTGGAGGCTGCAGTGGACAGGGTGACATAGTTTAGAAATCCAGCCGACATATTTGATTGTCTCTGCAGCACTCCATTTGCTTCTGTCATTAATATTGACTGGGACGACCTCATTATTGAGTGACTGAACCATTACTGAATGCATGTGTCCAGTTGGGACAGTTTGGCTCTAACATTCAGTGGCTCTATTACATTGTGAGCTTTCACAGTGGCACGACTTTTCTCCCTGTCGCTGCATAAATTTACATTGTTTCCTGTTAATGTTGAAACTTACTATACTGCCATGTATTGCGTACCTACTTGGGTATACGTGTTCATAGGCTGTTGACTCTGACAATATTAGCATTTGCTTTTGCAGTGTTTGCTGATCCATCAGTGGGAGGCTGGTATGGTTGACCTGTTTGATCGGTCAAGCCTGCACCGTGTGTATGTGTTCACCATTTATTATAGTATATAATTTACATCACCAAAAATACTTTTTCTCCTCAGTTACTGTAAATTAGTTGGCTTGCATTATAATTTCACAGTATTTTCTACCATTTTCTATTGAGCAACCACATCTGTTCCATGTTTACCATGCAAGTTATAATAGATAGATAGATAGATAGATAGATAGATAGATAGATAGATAGATAGATAGATAGATCAATCATTAGAATTTCCTTCATATCATCTTAACGGTACACATACTATATTTAACAACTGCAAAAATAATTATTACTTCATGCTTTACTGTCTCACATTCAGGGGCCTTAATTATGTCAAAACACTGACTTTAAGGAAATGCATCTGTTTTGTATTCCAGCTGCATCTTTAGAGCAAATCAAATACCAAATATTTCTTATGTTGTATCAATACTGATTGTGGCGTATGAGGGTGAGGTGATTGCTTTGAAATAAAAAACCATGATAACAAAATTGAATGATGGTCCAGCATGTGATTATGTGTTGCAATAAACTGGTCAACAGACTGCACAACGCTATGTCCCTTCCGGTTTTCTTAAGATACAATGATGATTAATGCTGTTGTGGACTTTTGCCTTCTTACAACTTGAATGACTTTTACTACAGAGGTATTGATAGCATCTAAGTGCCAACTTTGGGGAGCGGTGTATGTGGTGTGGTGTTGGTATTGGGATGCTATGTCCAAGAAAGTATCAGTAGCTGCCATTTGTCAGAGACACTTATTGAATGTCTTTGAAAGTGTTGCAGTAAGTGGACTGTGGCTGTACCTACTTCTCCAGCCTTATTTATTACCTAAGCAAACAAGCTTTATTATTTTTGAAATAATAAAATAATGGTATGAGTAGCTCTTTGTTAAGTTTAAGAGGTAATATTCTGCATGCAATATAGTTGAGAACTTTAACACTTTTGAAATGTTAGAATGCAATTCAGTGAAGAAGTGTTTCCATGTAATTTCTGTATCTCCCTCTGTTCTAGCCTGACAACTTATTGAACTCTGGAGTTCGTCCACATGGATAGTCATCTCCCAGCTACAGGAACTATTGAATTTATTTGTTTTCTCCAGTTTTTGCTTAAATAGAAATATTATTATATGTGGATGTTAATGTACTTACATGAGAGTAATTGAAGATAGGTCAGATATTCAGATGGTATTCCTTGGCAGTGTGCAACACTGGTGCAGATTTCCTTTTGGTCACATGAGCACCAGATATATTTTTACACTCGTTTGAGTGTATGAAGTGATAGCTGAGATGTTGTGCAACATAAGCATTGCAAGTTAGTAAGTTCTGAACCAATTTTGATTTTGTGAGTGACGCTTCCAGGGGCAGCACAGTCTGTGTTGGTGCAAAAAGAAGATTTCTCTTCAATATCCTGTGTAGGTGTACGTGAGTGTAACAGAATCAGCCTCTGGGACCGAGCCGACATGGGTTTACGTGGTGTAGGTGGTTGAGATTACAGCACTTGTCATATGCGAGCATCTTGGCCAGTGTGTGAATGTGTGTGTTTTGAGCAGGGAATTGCTCTTTTTTTCTGTTTGCCTGATGGCTGGAGGCCAGGTGCAGATAGAGTGGGCCGCACAATGCCCTGTCTGTGTCCTTTCCAAACACTGCTTTGTCGTTTCCTTTTATAAACGAATACTGTTCATACTCCATTCACTTCTCTTAGGTTGAAAGTATATCCTGAAAGCGCTGGTGAGGTTAACTTTGCTGCTAATATTACATAGAAGTATTCAAAATATTTTCAGTACTGTATATTCTTGGACACCTGAGTGAGCGTTCATGTACTTTGAGCATTCCACAGCACAACGTTACATCATCAGGAATGTTCTGTGGATCCAAGGGGCCTTCAAAGAGCTGAGTTGGGGCAGAACCCTTCCTTCACTCCTGGTGAAGGCAAAATACCTCAAGTTTGAGTGTGTTTCAGTGGAATAGATGCCCTGTAGCTGTGTCACAGATCCCCTAGCAACAGTGGATGGCTGCCATGGTGGAGGCTGGTTCAAGAAATTGCCCTTGGGGTAATAAACAATGAAAACAAAGTACCTGAGTGAATGCCAGGAGAGTCTGGTTTAATAAAGCTTTGGTGTAGCACTCAGTTGGTCGAAACAGACAATGTCAAGTAGTTGTTTTGGTTTGACACTTGTCAAGCGGTAAATGATGCAGGAATCACTCAGACATTTGAAACGTGTCGTCTTAGTCCAGACCTGGGGAAACTAAGGCCTTTAGTTTGATAGAGATAACTGATGGTGCCTAATTAGGGTAACCACATTAGTGTGTTGTTGGCACATAATGGCTAAGTGGACAAAATTTCATTTGCTACAAATACCAAGACCCATATAGATGACGTGCCATTTTGCATGAGTCTGGATGTCAACCATTCCTCATCGTCCAAAATGATACATCACTGCTAATGGTAATATATTTAGTTAATGTACGGTGAGTACCATCCATCGAGAAACAGTTAAACAGTTTGTGTCTGATATTGTGTTCTTAATAAAGAAATTGATTTTCGTCTCATAATCACAACTACAACTGCTAATTCCACTAAAGCCAGAGGGGAGTTAGAAATATCTCATGTGAAGGATTTCATGCCCAATCACCATGGGAACAGTGTTATACCAAATAAGACATGAAAATGCCAGGGGTAGTTGCATGACACCTTTTAAAGGTTTCAAATAGACTGCTGGTGCCTTATTACACTACATGTATGCAGAGCAACATCCAATTCGATGTTTTAGTGATGTGAAATGTTAAATTAAAAAAGAATACTTAGAGACTTTGTCCAAAGTGATTTTACACTGCTGCTTGAGGTTGGAAGGACAGCTGGACGAAGCAGCTCTGGTGCAGTTGAAAGATTACTGAATATTGAATATTGGCTTAAGTATTCAATACACCAATAGTATTTAACATGCTCAGCTGTGTTTTTCATTGTTTGAGAACTGATGATGTGGTTTACCCCTTCATGAGACTCTCCACTCCCACTGATCCATTTATCTCAGTGAAGCCTTGGTATTAATTTGACCTCCAGTTTGAAGGTCAGCTGGTGTGTGTGTTTAAGGGCTTCGGGATTCCTTTGATCAGCTTATCTATGATCCTTTGCTTATCTCTTGGCGTATGGCCTGAATTAATTGATCTGAGATCTTTTTTATTTTTACTTTTAAGTGTTGTTGTGAAAGCTAATCTCGATCTGAACAAACCAGAAGCACTGTCAACTCAACTGGGTTTACATAATGAAACAGAGTTATTACTGGTCTTTAATGTGTGGATCCATTACACAAATAAAAAATGGAAAAAACTTGTGCATCGTAGATACAATACATTAACTCTCCATTGTCATCCAAGTCCTTTTATACAACGCTGTAAGCCTGTTTGAAACTTTGAAATTGATAGGAAAGATATTTAATATTTTGTGTATATACAGTATATATATATATATATATATATATATATATATAGGGCTGGGTATTGAGTGAAATTTTATAAATCGATTAGATTCGATTCACAAGGGTTCGATTTGATTCAATTCACGATTGCTTCGGTTTTCGATTCAGTTTTTGTCATATCAATTATAGTTTGGTACCATTGTTATTCTCAGAAGAATCAAAGCTAAAATGGAAACTTAATCCATTTGCTAATAAAAAATTAATTTTTTTACATTTATTTACATCACAAATTTACTCAAGGCAGTCATATTAATACATCATGCATTTTTTTATTTAACATGACTTGACCCAAAATTACAAGGCGGACTCTAGTTTTAGATTTTAGATTTTAGTGCCATGGTGTTTTTACATTTATTTTACGTGCGCTTGTGTTAACTCGCAAGTTGTTGGGAAAAAAAGGAAAAAAAGATCGAATTTTGGATTTATGAATCCATGTCGTCCTATTAACAAAAAAAGCGATTAAAATCGATTAAAATTGATTAATCTATTTTTTTAACCCAGCCCTAATCAATATTAGGGCTGGGCATATACATATGCCCATCATATGTATTTGGCTGTTGGACTGAATTTCCCAAGCGTGAGAACCAACACAAAATTTCAAAAGCAATGTAGAGATTGGCTCTAAAAAAAGATGTTTTTAATGATTGATGATGGTTGAGAGTTATAGTAGAGTATGCCACAAAATAAACCAGAGTCTATGATAAAAGTTGAACTTTTCTTTCTATTCTCTCTTCTAATTTCCCTATTGTTGAACTGTTGTTGAAAATTAGACTGAACATTTGTTTTATTTTCTTTAAACTCTTGAAGCAGCAGTGCATTTATTTGCCTTTTCAGAGTTCCCCTTTTCAGAGCAAACAAAAAAGCTGTCGAGACCTCTGAGTGGAGGTGAGCTCATGGTGTAGAGAATAATGAGTGGCCCGAAAATAAAAAGGAGAACCAAATTAATCTGCTGAGCATTCGACAACAAAGGACGTCAGGGGACAAAGTGAAGTGCGAAGAGAAAACATCTTTTGAGCGTGTGCAAGTTTGTCTGTTTGAGAGCCAAGTTGATGAAGGTGTGCCCGTATAGCTCCGTGGGAAGCAGAATGGCAAAGTTGAAGTGGGGAGAGTTAGCAAAAGACTTTGGCTCCGAAAGAGAAAGAAATAGAAGGTTTGGCTTGCGTTTCTAAATCTCCATGGTGGCTGCTGCGGGACCTGAGTTCCCTCCTGATGTTCATAGCTTAGTGTTCTCCCCTTTTCACCTTTTACGGTGTGTTTTCATTTTTGTTTCCAACCTAGCAACTAAAGTCCTGTACAGAAGAGGCTGCATGAGCTGCAGTGTGTTTGTGCTCAAGTCTTCTCTCTAGGAGACCCTGTGCAGAGAAATCATTTGTAGTTGAACAAAGAAATCAGTTATTAAACCTTATTGTTTTGAAATTATTTATATTATTAACTAGGGCCTTTTGCTCTTTTCTAACAAAACCACATACATCCACATGCAGGCTAAATGCTAGGATAGAAATATTTTTTTTATTATTTGATTGGGCTCATTTAAAAATTGAGAGAGACAGAGTAACGGGGCACCTCTGGGTGTGACACCAGTGAGAGGCCGCAGACTGACATTTATTACAGCAGGACAGAGACCAGTTTCATTCCCTGGTGTCCTCACTAGCAGAGTCTTAATAACTTGTGTCTCCGTTTGTGGTTGTTTATGTCCACTCTTCTGCGTATCAGACAAGTGATACATGTATGTCAAAGCTGTTTTTAGGTTTCATTGTGTCAAGTACAAATAACAGCCATTGATGATTTAAGTCTGGTCTTAACAGACAAAATAAACAACTAGAGGCCCTGACTGTGTCCGATTGTTTCTCTGTGTTTAAGGAAATGTACTATTTATTGTTTTAAGTTGTTGAACTCTTTTCCTCCCCTGCCCTGCAGTTATTGCTTCAAACACGGTTGTAATGTTTTGTCGGTTTAATTGTCATCAATTTATAAATAAGTGTACATAACAATCCACAGCAGTGGCAATATGCCTGTTCTAGGTGAATTGATGCTTCTGTTTTGTGTTGGCGTTTACCTGTCAGAGCAGTTCAGTCCAAGGACAATGCTGTCCTTTGTTACCAAGTTCAAAAAACGACTTCAGCATGTGAGTCAAAGCTCACAATTTACATTTAAACAGCATACACTCTACAAAGTCTTGTACGGGGGCAGTTTATAATATATCAATATTGTTAAAGAACAAAACTACTTTATTTATGTCTCCAAAATAAAAAAAAAGTGACAGCACTATTACTAAGCCCTCATCCACTGCTATCTGACACATTTAAATCATTGGTTAAATTGGAACAATTATCAAGTTCAATTCAGTTAGATGCCAAAATGAAAATATTTTCATTGTAATTCAGTAGCCTTGCTTTGCCACTTAAACTTAATTAACAGACCCATTACTTTGGCACGTCAACTGAGGCAAGGTTTGGGGAAAACCGACAATTGCTACTTAGAAGTTGTTGCACTTTGGCACTCTACTCCTGGGCCAGGGCAACAGTACCCCGGGTTGAATGTATGACATTTCTTCTGTTATTCTCTAAATAAACAGACATAGATCAGCCAAACAGTGCATCACCCACAAGCTTTGCAGGAGGACACCACAACCCCAGTGCAATTAGCCTCTCATGTGGTGCCCGCCCTGAATGTCACAAGTTAACCTTTTAGCATTTCAGCCTCCAGTCCACATTCTAAATATATAGGTGACCTTAATGCTTAGTGCCCTACTTCTGCTGTTTGTTTGTGTGTCTGTGACTGGGCGACATTTCTGCCTTTGTTTAGAGCTGCCATCACAGCTGTTGGCAACAGAAAGAAAGACAGAGACAGAGACAGATGGACGACTCAGAGCAGATCGGATGAGTGCAAGGATATTATTTAAATTTCAACTTCAACAAACAGCCTGGTGAGTGTCTGACAATATTGACAAGTGTCCTCCAGAAGAATAGAGCTGAGCAGGTTTATGTTTGGTTGTTGGGTTACATGAGTTACAGAAAGTGCAATTGGCAAGAATAGGTGCATTTCGTGCACTTGGTGGAACTACGATCTGGCACTGATGTGCAGTGAGCTGAAGGTCTTGTATACGCTACTTGATGACATGCAACTCACCAACAACTGTGTGCTTATACAGAACTGAGTGGTGGGGGCAACGGTCTGAGTAGAAACACCAAGACTTCCCTCTTCCAAGACCCTTTCTACAGCTCTTTGGGAGGTATCCAATGCTGTACAGAGGACATACTAGAGCAGGGGTCTCCAACCTTTTTGAAACTTAGAGCTACTTACAAGTAATGAGTAATGAAAGGGCTACCACTTTGATCACACAATTCTGAAGAGTGGGCACCGGGTTGGCGACCCATGTGCTAGAGGGACTATGTCCCTTGACTTGCCTAGGTCCATACTCAGTAAGGCACGACACAGACATCTCTACATGTCAGGAGCAGTTGGTGGCGTAATGGTTAAGGAAGCGGACTCGGGTTCGCAAGGTCCCCGGTTCGAATCGCCAAGTTACCGCTGATGTGCCCTGAGTATGGTCCCCCTAAAACTGCTCCCCGGGCGCAGGCTCAGCCAGCAGCCCCCTGCTCACTACGGTGATGGGTTAAATGCAGAGGAATAATTTCCCGAAGGATACTCCCTAGGGATTAATATAGTTCTACTTATTATTATTATTATATTGGGGAGGAGACGTTGGGTGACAGAGCACCTTACTCACCTTACTCCATATCTATATCTAAAGAGTTGATCTAAGGCCCTGCAAAAAACTTTTGTCTGCTTGTTTCTGGGATCTTGTTTTTTGGTTGTCATAACCCAAAATTGCATGTCCATACAGTTGGTTTAGGGTGATAACAAAGATTAATCAGTAAATTGAGAGCTTTTCCTTTCAGCTCAGCTCCTTTTTTCCACCCAACAGACCAATCCAGTGACTGCAACAGTGCAGCCACTGCACCAAGCAGCCTATCGACCATGTGTTTCATCCTATCTTCACTGGTGAACACACCCCTTAGATACTTAAACTCTATACTTAAACAACACTTGTGGAAAGGGGACTTTGATGACTTGCAAAAGTTAAGAAGGGAAAGTCATTCATTTGACAGGAGGATATTGGGTAAAGGTGTGAGAAACGAGGCAAGAAAAAAAGGCATAGCTTTGGAAGTGAGATTGTTTTCTTATTTGACACCAAGCTGTGACATTTGCTCTGTGTACTTATTAAATCCAGAAGGTGAGGATTTTTGCCAGCCCTGTTTTATTTTTGTCTCCCTTTCTATTTGGTTTATTCTCGGAAGAAGGTTTCAGTACATAATTCAATTATATAGTTTCATCAGTTGCATCAATATTATTCTTCATATCATTCACCTGTTGGAGGGCCACCATTTTATGGGCACATACATGGGTCTGGCACATACTCAAAAAATAGACATTTTGTACTGTGTTGTGTTGTGGAATGTCAAACCATCAGGTCATCAGGATGGAATTAGTGAAAAACAAAACATATTTTTTGGGGAGTTTAAAATATGTTGATTAGTGGGACAACCCACATTTAGATACTCGGTTTTAAGAAACCCTAATAAGCTTTATTATGTTTTTGTAGCCTGGTCATAGTCTTAACATGGTGCCAAGTGTCAGATAAGTGTGAGTATTCTTCTCTGCAAAAGCCTACATGGTATAATTAGATCATACCAATATAAAGACCACAAATTTGCAAATCATTAATTGACCTAGACATTTAGAAATGGTTTGGCAAATGGGAGGTGTTAAAAAAAAAACACGTCTTCTGTTGTAAGAATTATATAGTCACCCACAATATCCTCTCCAGTTTAGTTTCTTTGCGCTCCGCCATGAAATAATTGTGTCATTAATACTTTTGCTTTCGATGCTGACACCAAAGCCCATATAAGACCACTTCACAGGAGAAGGTCAGTGCTGTGATCCTCACCTCCTTTGTCTGTTCACTATAGTGTCATTGGGTAAGATGCTGAAGACCAATGCTGCCCTGGCAGGCAGTTTAATCAGCTGCCTGTGATCAATTGGGAGGGAATTGGATGAATAGATGTGTAGTACAGTTCCATGCAAGTCTTGTGAAAAGAAAACAGGTGATCAAACTGTATTTTAGACATTTATGAACATTTTCTGGCTTTTTAATGTGATGAGGTATTAATAAAAGCCCCATTTTTTAATTACCCCACTTACATTGTTACTGGACCTGGTGTTTAAGCTGTATAAAAGCCAAAATCTGAAAGTCTGGAAGGAATCTGCGGTATGGTTTAGATGTTAAATGTTGAAGCCTCAAAAGCAAAGGTGACCCGAGGTATTATGAAAATTGTCAAATGGAAATGTTCTAATTTCATGGGTACAAATTTCTGTCAAACCTTTTAATCAATCTCCAAAGAGTTGATTGGGGCAACAGTTACAGTTAGTGTAATAGTCTGTGAAATTGCATGGCCTGAAAGGATGAAGAGACAAGTTGCAGTGACACAGAGGGAGGAGCACGAGGAGAATGAAGTTATGTAAGCAGACCAGAGTGTTGCCAGTCTTTGACAGGAAAAAGGAAAAATGGAAACTGCATTATATTACGCTGTCTATGTTATTGGCTATAATTATATTTGCACTGCAAAGAGACAACACTTTATTTCAGCATTTATCAAATATATATACAGTGGTGCCCCAGCTTTTCGAACGTCTCAACCCTCTAGCAACTCGACTCTTGACCAAAATTTTGGAGAAAAATGTGCCTTCACTTGCAACCGAATTTCAGATTTCGACCGGCCCGAGTCAAGCAAAGAGAGCTCCGGCAGGTGCGTTCTTTATAGTTCAGAATTCAACTCAATTCAATTCAAGATACTACATGAAATAAAAAAATGCTGCTTATCTTTATTAAGGAAAAAGAGTTGGAGCTGGAGACAGCATCACCAAAGCGTTGATCAGTGAAAGGGCTCTAGCTATTTATGATGATCTAAAAAAGAAAGGTGTGGGTACGAGCAGCGAGGGGAATGTTGAAAGTGATGAAAAGGGCTTCACTTTTAAAGGCAGTCGTGGCTGGTTTAAAAAATTAAAGCAGAGAACTGGTCTCCAGTTCGTGTGACTAGACATGGAGAGGCGGCGAGTTCGGACCAAAAGGCTGCCGATAAATACGTGATCCGGTTCGCCCAGTGCATAAAGGCTGTTTTTAATTGTGAGAAGACCAGTCTATTTTGGAAAAAATGCCAGCCAATATGTATATTACAAAGGATGACAAAAATATATTGAATCTACATCTACATGTTTAGGACTAAATTGCTGGTTAGATACACATTTTATTGAAAAAAGTGGACTTTTCATATGGGCCAGACAGGATGAATGAGTTTACCATTATTTCTTATGGGAAAAAATATTTCAGACCTCGACCAATTCAGACCTCGACCACTAACCTGGAACAAATTATGTTCGAAAGCTGAGGCACCATTGTATATATACAGTATATATTCAGCTGTAATCCCCCTGAGTCTTGTGCAAAGTGTCTCTGTCAGCCTTTGTAATACTTGTATAATATTCCACTGTAATACTTTGTCAAGCAAAACTCTAGACTTATTTAGGACATTTTCTCCGTCATGAGCATTACCAGTACTTGAAGATGCCTGCTGATGCACAGCATTTTGAGATGTACTTATGTTTTGACTAAAGTATAATTGTCATTTTATTTATCCTGTGGAGTTGCCCCCTATAGTTGCTATGCTTGTAAATTTTACATGAAGTCTACTGTTTGTTGACTTCTAGTACAGTCTGTGAATGTAAATATTTTTGGATATTCCTTGTCACATTGTCAACATTTGTTAACCCGTCGTGTTGTGTTGTTAGCTTTGCTGGTCTACTTTACCTGACACATAAAGGAATCAAGTTAGACATGATAACACTTTGCAGACAAAAATGATATATTGTTTCAATGTCATTGCCATTGAAGTTGCTTGGATGGTTACAATTAGTACAAGAAGCAAGAATTAATTCATGTGCACTAGTTGTGTCTCCAGTCTGATACCCAAGACATGACACCTGTCCCTGGTGACAGATTAACTGAACAACTGGTTTATGACAGCTGAAAAGTTCTTCCTTTCGCACTCTTTCACTCTCTCTCCCTCACTGTCTCTCTCTCTCTCTCCCTAGCCACACTGTTTTTTTGCGGTCTGACAGACGGCACCAACTGTGCATTTTTACAATCATTCTCAGGAGCCAAACACCAACCTAGAAAAATCAGACCAAACATAGAAGATCCAGAGACAATGATGGCGAAAGTTAGGGTCGTCAATTTAAACATTGGAGCTTTGTCCGATAAAAAAAGATTAGTGTCAGGTTACAAGTGTTTAAAGTGGTAATGCATTATCTATGATGTATAATAGGCAGTGGTGGCTTAACGGTTAAGGATGTGGACTTAGGGACCTCAACAGTATGGTGCAGTGTGGTGGAACCAGGCTGAAAGAGTTGGATGGAATGCTTCAATGCATTCAGTGGCTAAACAGTGTAAAATGGAGTTCACATCACAGCGGCCGTCTTAGCATAATAAAGCTGAGGGCACTGAGAGCAGCGTACTGTCAGTAAAGCAGTGTGCGATGTGCGTTCGAATATAGAAAGTGACACCAGACACCATTAGTGAATGTTAATTTTTTAAAGTTGACCTAAATTACATTAAATCAGTCGTCATCAATAGCAGTGTTTTAATCAGAGTGAATATTTCATGTCTGCATGGGAAAATTCATACATACACAAACCCACTCCTAAATGGACAACATAACACTACCCTTAGAAAAACCTGTCCTTTAGTCCTTTTCCTTCCCTTTTTCTTCTGTTTACTGACTCTTTAATGCAGCATGTGATATTTTCTTTTTTATTATCACAGTATTTAATGTAGTTGCTGACAACTGACCTTTGTTTCCATCACAATTCACTGTTAAAATACTTTCTTGGAGATCAGAATCTGCCGAACAACAGAAAACACAATTATTAATTCTTCCATTTAATCGTTGGCACCGTTATGGATGTAGAATAGAATGGGGAATGAGGAAACATATTTGATTTTAATGATAGAGACGGTTGAGACACTGAAAAGTACAATATGTTCTAGATGTCTGTGGGGCCAGGAGAGACGTTTGTGTGTGTGCATGTGTGTGTGTGTGTGTGTGAGCCACTTGTTGTTAAATAAAATGCTGCCCCAGGCATCTGCATGTGTCTCCTAGGATTTTGTAAGGAAAAGATTATACACACACACTCTCACTCTCTCTCTCTTTCTCTTTCTCTTTCTCTTTCCCTCCCTCTTGTTTTAGTCTCTTTGTCTCTCTCCTTCCTTCTCTTCCTTTCTCTCTCTCTCCATAATGTAATACTAAATCTGTAGATAGGATGCAGTCATCAGATTATACAGGCATGAACTGTGCACAGTCTGACATTGTCACACTAACACGCACACACTGTGGCGTCAGACGATCCCATGTTTCAGGTTTAAATGTCCGATTAAGCTCAGCTCCGTCAGGTATAATGAAAACCCTGCGCCCGTTCACTTATTTTTAATTCTCCTCCTCAGCCCCGGAGCTGAGTGGAAGTGCTGTGCTGTGACAAACGGCATTCTGAAAATATCTAGACGTGTCAGTGATTCACACTCACATGTCCTTACGTCTCCCGTTGGGTTCATTTCCGTCTATAAATAGTAAAGATGAGCAAATTAGCAACGGAACTGAAATGAAAAAAAAGGACCAAGAGAGTCAGAATCAAGGGATGAGATAATAACGTTAACTACTGTGTTCCTGTAGTTGCGTATCTCACAGTAGTCAGCAGACACAACACCTGCAGGCTTTTGTTTTTATTTGTCAAGCCATTTAGCAACTTTAGCTACATGTGAAGAAAATTACCTATAAAAGAGCTAAGATCTTTATTGGAAATAAACCAAAATATTTCCAACCATATGGCATGGGTGCAAAATGAGATGTTCTTAAAAAAATAAATAAAGAAATCCATCTTGTAGCTGAGGTTTATTTTTAAAAATGTCGGCAGTAGAAATCTCCTTGCTGCTGCTCCACACCTTCTCCACCTACTCGTCCTTGTATTTTTCCCGTCTGTCCCAAAATCAATTTCTGCTGCCAGTCTTTCCTAATTAACTACCTTGGTGTCCCGCAGGAAAATGGTAGACTGTATTTAAACATGAGCTCTGTGTATGCATGTGTGTGTGTGAATAAATCAGCCTGCATGGTTCCACTGTTCCCTAGTGTTTGTGTAAAGATGTCATTGACAATATAATGGACACACTGCTGTATGCAGCCCTGCAGAACTTTCTGTCTGACGCTGAAGACACACACATCCTTTGTCTCTCCTGTTTTTTTTCTAACTCTGTGTTTTCTCTCAACCATTTCAGGAAGTGACAATATGACCACAGAAATGCAAGAGATCGCCATCACGGAGGAGAAGCCTTTACTCACGGGTCAGGCAGACTCTACCAAGGTTAGACTCACACACGTACACAAATGGCAACAGAAGAAACTGGTGGGTGTCTTATGATTTCTAGAACTTTGGCAGAAGAATGATCCTAGAGATGGAACTAACAGGTAGGAGACAAAGAAGAGATTGGTGGTTGCAGTGAGGGAGGACATGGAGGTAGTTGGAGTCAGTAGGAGTAGGAGATACAGAGAACAGGAGGAGATGGAAAACTAAAATCCTCTGTGGCAACCCCTGAAAAAGGGACAACCTGAAGGAAAAAAAATGATTATTCATGTAGTCAGTAAAAAATAATTAAAGTAATTATGCTAAGTTGTGATAAGAATTAATCACATAATTATGAAGCATTACATTAACACTTTGAAATTAGAAACAGTTCTGACTTGTAAAAGACTTCTAAATAGGGTTCCTATATATATCTATTTATTTAATGTGAATTTGAATTCATTTGGTGACTGTCTGGAATTAGAACTGTGTACTTTTCCATTTTATATAAGAAAAAAATCCCACGGTCATGTGGTCTGTGAAAGGCTTTTATTTACAGTTCTCCAGTTTGACCTTTCAAATATACTTATACTGAGTGATTAATGGTTGCAGCTCCAATGAGATAAACCTCAGATTAGGATTAGGTCGAGGCATATCTATCTGTGAGGACAGGGTTAGGAGTATGTTATGAAAAGGCTGTGACCCCACAACGGCAGAAAGACAAGCATGTGTGTATGTGTGTCTGCTGGGTTAGATTTGTTAGGCTGACGTCAAAGCCCTGGGGCTGTGGGGCAGCGAAGGGGGGAGTTGGAGTGAGAGGTGCAGCTTCTCTTCTCTGCTGATGTTGTTGTGCAGATGTTGCCATGCAATAATAGGCGTTAGTGACCTGCTGCTGACACCTGGTGGACAAAGACAAAATAGACCCAGAATCCTGCTCTAGTTAAGAGTTTAACATATTTCAGTTGAATAAAATATTTAACCAAGATAAATCTGTATTTGACTTCCCCCGGTATTTTATATTAACCTATTTATAATCTACATTGTGAAAAAAACCTTACTGAATGCTGAAGACAAGAAGTACATTTCCCAGCAACAGCCCATCATTCAGGATGGCAGCTCTGTTTATTTCCTCTATGTGTCTTTTGGGTGTAGTTTGTGTCAGGGATAAATCCTGGAAGTACATCATAAATGTGCCTGTGAGACCTACTCCTCTCGATCGTGGTGATCGGGGGGGTCTTGCAGCTTAAAAGACTGAATGTTACTGTTTCCCGGTTCCCCAGTGGAATTACAGGAGTAAAAGTATTTTGTTTCAACCTACTTTTAACATCATCAATTTTTTAAACCCTTATATTTTGCTTTTAACATGCTAAACTATTGCCCTCATCTGAAACCTTACCATGAAACCTTACCACTTGCACTTGCACCCACTTTTTTTTGTTATTTTAATTTATCTTGAGTTCTCAGCTTTATAATCTACACCACAATTACAAAGCAGTGTTATAAACTTCATATTGACAGGATTTATAGTAAAAGTGATGTATGAGCTGTAATATACATTTTTGTTGTCGGCTAGTTAAAATTGTCATTAAGAATAAATTCGAAATGTTACAGACAAAGTGACATATTAAGAAACAAATACCACAGTTTTCTCTTGTGTTTATAACATTAAGTTTGTTACAAACAAAAGAGTGTTTCCAGAAGAAAAAATCTGATTCATTGTGTTCACACACTGATGGGTTTGTGAAATGATTTGACATGTGGGTCGGTTTCTGTACTCAAATAACACAGTAACACAGAGAGGTTGCTTTACAATATTCCTGTTATATTCTAGTTTTAGAATACATCGTCAAATACACTGAGTTATGATAAGATTTATATGTAGGCAGATATTTGTTTGTTGTTTTTGTTTCAGTTCTCTAATTTTGGTCATTGACAGTGAACACCTGTAGGACACACTTTTTGCAATGTTTTATATTGTACTGTAGATTTAAAAAAAAATTTTGGCCTAATATTTCTTGAACTTATGACATGTTTTCAGGATGCTGAACTGGCTGCACGGATCCTCCTGGACCAAGGACAGGTAGGATATTTATCCGAGATTCACCTTCATTGATTAAAACAAAGAGAAAAAGTCTTATGGTAGTATTTAGTGCCACCTTCTGTTGAATTTATTCCATGCCTTTCCTGCAGGAGCACAGTGTGGAGACTCCACATGGGGTTCTACACGTGACCCTTCACGGCTCACGGAGCAGCCGTAGACCCGCCATCCTCACCTTCCACGATGTGGGACTGGACAGTATGCAAAATGTTTTCCTGACTGATCTCACAAGTTTGTAAATCATTAAAATGTTTCAGTTACAACTTTTCATTTATTTGTTTCTCAGGCAAGAGCTGCTTCTCTCCACTCTTCAGATTTGAGGAGATGCAGGAGATCGTCAAGCACTTTACACTGATTCATGTTGATGCTCCTGGACAAGAAGAAGGAGCTGCTGCCTACCCTACAGGGTCAGACAATCCTTTACATCAAATCCCTGGGCTATCTTTTTTTTTTAAATGAAACCCAATTGTTTCCAGGCATTGTTTGTCTTGACCTTTGGTCACAACTCCTCTTTTATGAACTGCTTCTCCTTTTAGTTATCAGTATCCATCCATGGACACCGTCGCAGAGATGATTCCGGCTGTTCTTCAGTTCTTTAAGTGAGTTTTGATAAATTTGTTCTGTTGTAGAGAGAAAAATAAAATTTGATACACCTACATCATGATGATGTTTTAATGGGATTGAAAGTTTCAGTCAGCATCTTTATTATTAACCTTAATATGGGCATATAATTAACTGTGATTTTATCTGTGAAGTGTTTTCAAAGAGATAAACATAACGAAACCTTTAGAAATAAATGCATCTGTCTGTAACTGACCCTGGTGTCTGTGGTTTCCTCTCTTGTCAGTTTTAAGACTGTAATTGGAATTGGTGTTGGTGCTGGAGCTTACATCCTCTCCAAGTTCACAGTAAGTTTTAGACACTCTGAACTATTTCTTTATTCATTGTCACCATTATTTGAAAATTCATTTATACATTGAAGTATTTCTTATCTCTTATTACTTACTTTGAGTATTACTGACACTGTTTCCAGTTGTGTTTGAGCATAAGGATCTAAAATGAATGTGGATTTACAATTCTGAATATATTGTGTATTTTTCCAACTCAGCTGGCAAACCCAGACTCAGTGGAAGGTCTGGTTCTGGTTAACATTGACACCAACGCTCGTGGATGGATTGACTGGGCCACCCAGAAGGTTCTCTACTCCCCTTTCCCTTTCTATTACTTTCAACTAATTTGTTGTTTTACTTTGTGTGCATCTTCTCCTTCGCTCAGGAGATATTTTTCTTTTACTCTGTTATTAGAATTATTAGATCATTTTAATGACATTACTGGAGAGAATGACTTCCTGATGATGTTGACATTTACCAGACATTTACCAACTGAGTCAATACCTATTAAACTGTTCAATAATTAAATCTATTTTGTGTTTCTCCAGCTGAGCTCGGTGACATCTTCAGTATCAGATCAAATCCTGTCTCATCTCTTCAGTCAGGTAGTCAGGTTCTCTGCTTTTATCTTTGTTAAAATGACGTTCATTTAGACAAACTTCTGATTTATTTTCTGGCTGTTCTTTAGGAGGAGCTCTCGTCAAACACGGACCTGGTCCAGTCTCACAGAGAGCTAATCTCCAAATCTCCTAATCTGGTCAACATTGAGCTCTTCTGGAAAACCTACAACAGGTTTAATGCGTAACACATATTCCAAAAGACAAATATTTAACACACATAAAAAAATTCAGGTTAATTCTGTATGTGTTTTTTTCCAAGCAGCCGCAGAGATTTGATCCTGGAGCGCAGCAGTACCTTCAAGTAAATCTACATTTGATTTCTTTTTTTTTCTTTTATAATTTGAATTTTCTAATTTTTAATGGAGTCGGGCATGATTTAATGTGAAACTAAGCCATTCCGTTCCTTCCTAGACTCCTTCTTCAAAATTGTTAGACAAGCAGTGTTTACATCAGAAATGAACAAGAAGTCAGAGAAAGAAATTAGGTTAAAATTAAAATTTGATTAATTAAAAAATAATTAATATAATACAAGCACTTAAGAAAATCATACATTAAATTGCATGTTAAGACAAGAAGCAACAGTGACAAATGTGCATTGTCTACAGAATAAAAGCATTATCAATATAATAATTAAAACATGTGCTTACAAAGGCATTTACAGATGATGACTTTATAGCAAAAAGTCTTTGATGAATCATCAGGACTTAGAAGTAGTATGTAGGTGTAGACTTTGCCATTTGGTTTATCAAATTTTCAACCAAATCAAACTATGTAAAACCTTTTTTTGCATTAAATGAAGACAGTAGAAATATTTTAAAAGAAAAGTTTATTAAAAATGTATAGAATTTCAACAGGAACAGCTTTGTGTGAAAAGCTAAGCTAATAAAGCTTTGATTTTGCGAAATGGAAGCCAAAATAGTTTAAAAAAAAGGCAGAATTCACGGTAGAATGCAATGTAGCTAGTTAAAGAACTATATGGCATATTTTATAATATATTTGAGTGTGTTAACCATAATTAAGAAACACATACTCTTACTAATTAAAAAAAAAGTTTTTTGCTCGCCCTCAGGTGTCCAGTCATGCTGGTGGTTGGTGATCACGCACCCTATGAAGAAGCTGCTGTGAGTGGATAAACTTTCTTGGGCTAAAATAATTTAGCTACAAAATTTTTGAACTTTCTCAAAAAATGTACAGGTCCTTTACCGTGACCTTAATGTTTACAATTAAAAATCTTAGATTTTACACTGTTAGCGTTAATGTTTACACTTCAACTGGTATGCACCGTTGTAATGAGCATCCTTACATCACCACTAGGTGGAGTGCAACAGCAAATTGGACCCAACAACAACCTCATTCCTGAAGGTAATCTTCACCCACTTTAGTTTGAATTGCTGTCTGAAAAAGTCAGCTGAAAGCAGTAGATACTGAATCTGTCTGACAACATTGTGTGGATATCATTAACAACACATAAATGTTCCTGTAAGACTTGAAACAACAGAGATGTAGCCCCGAGAAAGTCCTTGAATTTGACTTTGCTGCTGTCCCACAGATGGCTGATGCTGGTGGACTGCCACAGCTGACGCAGGTAATAAGGCTGACCTATTAGACCTTGAGTTTGGGTTGGAATTCTTTGTTTAACTTTAAACAAAAAAGAAAGAAGGCGCCTGGTTTGGTCACAATATTTATTGTTAATTGTGTCAAACACTAACTGTGTTTATTTCCTGTGATTTTTCAGCCAGCAAAACTGACAGAGGCGTTCAAATACTTCATTCAGGGCATGGGCTACAGTAAGTTCAATCATGTTGGTCATTGTGAGTTGTAAACTATAGAATTGATCACTTTTGGGTCATATATTATTTATTATTATACAAAACATTCATAACTGTGTATACCATTTGACTCTTATTAATGTGCAAAACACATCATATATTTATATACAATTATTTATTGTTATTTACTAAATATATATTTTATATTTTTCCATTGTACTGACTTGAATGTCTACAAACAATGTAGATTCAAAGTGAGGGAAAAACAGAGGGAAAGTTTTACAGCAGGCATGGGCAAACTAAGGCCTGGGGGGCCAGATGGGGCCCATTGAGCATTTACATGCAGTCCACAAACTGCACTTTTCAGTAGATAACCAAAAAGGCTATTAAAATGTAGGATTTTAGGTTTTACACGTGACTTTTACATGCCATTTAACTAAGTTCGAACAAATCCATGCTGCTATTGACTTGGACCCCGTGTCCAACTTTAAGACCAATTGTGGCCCGTGAATTTAAGAGTTTGCTCTTGCCTGTGTTACAGGGTATCAAAATATAAATAGAGTTAAAATAATTACCGGTAGTTATTTCCTTAACGTTACCTCATGGTTGTTTACTCGCATTAAGATAGAGTTAAGTTTTTTCCAAACTGATGTTATAAAAATGTCTGTCTTCTGACATGGGGTCTGACTTCCATTTCTCCACAGTGGCCTCTTCCTGCATGACCCGCCTGTCGCGTTCTCGCACCACTTCCCTCTCCTCCTCTTACTCCATGGATGGTTCGCGCTCCCGTTCCCGTACGCTGTCGCAGGGTTCACAGGGCGGCCAGATGCCGCCAAGCCCCTCCCAGACCATGGAGGTTTCCTGCTGAAGACAAACAACTTAGAAAGAGAAAAATAAGTAAAGGGAGTGCGTGCGTGTGAGAGAGTAAGAGAGAGAAAGAGAGGAGGATTAAAAAAAAACTAAATATAACACAAACAAAACTCTAGTAAAACACTCCCGACTTCCCCAGTTGAAGAAAGATGGTACGTTTACATGCAGTGTTGAGATAAGAGGAAATTAAAACTGGACAAGAATCTTTAGTCTCACTTTCCTTGACCCTGTGTAGAAGCACAAGAGAAAAATCCACATTTTCTCAGATTCACCTGCTTAACAAATGTGATATTTGGTAGTTTTAGTTGAATGTTTGAAGGTTAGGGTTAGTTCTCACTCCTGGTGTTTTTACATACCTGGAAATTAAATAATGGAACACATGCTGGGAGAATAGGACTCCCAAAGCTGTTATTACGATGCCACTGTGTGTCATAAATGGAACCATATTATAGTTAAATTTCATGTAACTATTTCTTTTTTTGTTTTAAAAATGATAGATGTGGTGGAACAAAGGACAGCTGTTCCCATTATGAATGTGAAAAAAATAGAACAAAAGTCTCTTCATTGAAAATCATAATGAAATTCATAATGAAAATTCCCAACCATGTAAACGTACTGCTTAGTTTTTATTGTTTTGTTTTTCTCATTTTTTTCGCATAAAATTCCCAATCTCTTTCTCCTCTTCCACCTCTTCCTTGCACGGATCTTTGATTGAAGGAGGTTCTGTCTGACTCTTCAGTCAGCCCTTCAAATCGGATGAGGGTGTGCTCTCAGAGATGACGCCCCTTCAAAGTAATCAGTAGTAATAACTCAGATAATGATATTGTTGTTACTAATGACTATAAAGTTGGTGATACTGAAGCTAACAATGATGATTCATTAGAAAAACATATTTGTCTTTATTAGGCAAAATAATCTTAATATAAAAATACAAAAACGTACTATAGTAGAGAATCTCATAATGTGTGTACTATGTTCAACTTTATTTTTTTTTATTTCTTATTATTTTTTTGTTTTTTTTTTAATGTGTTACCTGCTGCAGCAGAGAGATTGGTAGCCAATTTGAGATGTTTTTCCTCTTCAATGCTATCAGGCAGTTAATGTCTTCCATTTGCTCTGTTTGTATGTAACTGTCTTGTTCTTTTTGAAGGGGCAGAGGTTCAGATCAGTTCAGATTTTAAGGAGATATTTTCCAAGGCAGGCGCTGTTCTTTTTTTTTTATTTTAGGAGGCTTAAATACATGGCTTTCTTAAAAACACATTTTTAAGCTAGCACAGAAGATTTAATTTTGTTTGTTAAAGTTGGGGTAAAAAAAAAAACAATGTTTGTGAGCAAAAGTAAGAACAGAGTGCAGGCATAAAGTCAACGCTCACAAGCTCACCAGGCTGTGAAATCAGTAAATTTAGGGAGGTTTAAAGCTGTTAACTTTATTCACACGGCACAGTGTGTTAGCAGTAGCACAATAACTATGATGTTAGTAAGCAGGCACAGACACTCAAAGATAAATGCAGGATATTTTTCTGTTTGTCACAGTTCCGAAACATCCTTAGGTGTTGATGGAACTACAGCACCTGGTGTGAAGCCTGGTTAGAGACTAAATGACTACGTAGCCTTTTTGGGGGTTTTTTTGCCCCACAAGTTTTGCTTACAAGTAAATAACAAAACAACATACAATGTATTATGTAAAGATCTTATGGACACGTCTGCCCAAGAAAACTACATGATTGGATATTACATAGTTATATTTTTAATTCCTACTTCTTATGTTGCACAGGTGAAAACACCTCTGATGATGTGGCCGTAAGGAAGGCTAAAAGAGAATAATGTTGTTGGTGAGCTCTAGCTAGCCATAGGATAAGAGTCAAAGACATAGTGCTTCCAAGGGTGTTGGTTGTCTCCATCCTTTGTTGCCGTATTTGGATGTTGGTGCACATAGGATAAAACTGCATCATGGATGATATCACAAGATTTTAGGTTATGCCAGTGGCCAGAAGATCACTGTGCTCATCATCTAGATTGTAAATTCTTAACATTGATTCGGCACAGATACCTCCTAACAAACCCAACTAGCCTATTATATGATACGATAATGCACAGAGTGTATTTTGTCAACCATTTTGTGTATTTTTATTTGTTCATTTATGATTGCAATTATGCAATAACAGTACACCAGAGAAAAAAAAACAAATCTCAAACAGACCAATACTTCACCTAGTTAGTAGGAGTCGGTATCAAGAAATTGTTTTGATTTTAGCATAATTTCCTAAACACTGATGCTGATAAAATACTGTAGAAAAACAATCCTGCTTTCACTCAATACAATTCTAGCAACCCTTGATCCTTAAGCCTTTTGGAAGGCTTTGGTTGATATTTTGTTGAACTACGTTTTGATTGTCCCTAGAGGCAACACATCCAACACCCTGCTAATATCTGCTTCGCATAAAGAGATGAAAATTACAATGATTCTAAGCCAAGCAGTAAATTTCTAGGTTGTAAATATTTGCTAGAAAACATAGTATGTCACTAAAAAGTATCAGTATTGGTGAAGTTCTATTGATACCTATGTCCACTGCGAACTGACATTAGACCAGCCCACTCACTGCCATCGGAACCAGACCATGATATCAATCTGATCCAGAACCAGAAAAGCTGAACAAACTGCCAAAACTAAAACATCACATGCAGATGTTGTGATGTGATTCCATTGGATTCCATTGTTTTAAGCACACAGATTGTTGGTATAAGCTAACCACTGCCCACAGACCTGAAGGAAGCTGATTCCTAACCTCAATCCAGCATCTATGGAGCAAAGTGTATATTTTCACCTCAATGTGTTGATACATCTGTATATTTCTAATAATTAAATAGTTAGTTGTTTTTACATATATATATAAAAAAAATCTGAATGGGCAACATTATGACAGAACATGGGAAGTGAGAAGACTGATGAAATATGTTGATAGCAAGGTTTGTTATTGCAGTGACCCCAGTTCTCAAGAGAATGGAGTCAAAAAATGTAAAACACTGGGGGGAAAAGCAAATGTTCTACCAAATAAGTGATAATAGATAAAAAAAAGGCCAAATAAAGAAATAAGAAGCAGCGCTTCTGCTGGGAGCAGGGTTGTATGATTGTCTAAGTCTGTTTTTGTTGAAGAAACAATATACTAATCATTTCACATCTTTGCCCCATCTTTGTTTTTGTTAAAAATTTCTTTCCCACTCTCTCTGTGAATTGTTAATGTCCCAATGTCATTATTAGTTCAACTGTGTGATAGGTCTTGTGTAACTCTTTTAGCTATAGCCCTGATAGGGGAGCGCTTAATAATAACTTAACAATGAACAACTTTGAGGAAATAAAATAAGTTGTTGAGAGAATTAAAATCAAATTAAAACATGTGTGATAAAGTCTGGTGTGTAACACAATAAACAACTTGTAAAATAAATATACCAAAATATAAATAAAAAGATTAAAAAAATTATGTTTCTTTTTTGTATGCAATATTGGTAAGTGTGGAAAAGGAAACCAAATATTTTCTACAGGTGAAAGTTATTAACAATATAATAATAACAAGTAAGTGATTTCCCCTATCTGTAGGTGGATGTGTATTCTTTCTAAATGAAAGTAAACTGTCCACAATAAAGGGACGTGTTGCTAATGCTAATCTAATGCACTCCATGTTTGGACATGGCGACGCATCTTACTGATGTTCACTGTTTGTGAAACCGTGAGGATAAGACACACCTGGATCATTCCAACGCCCCAGTCCAGCCAAGCCAGGACAACCGGTCGGTTTGCATTGATACACTCAAACCAGAAGTGACGTTCACGTGCAACATTTTCAAAATAACAACCAAAAGAGGTAAGGTTTAAACTTTACAGGCGTTGTTCGAAATGTGCTTATTGACAAAATGTTCAGAAGTCGAACTTTTTTAATTATAGGCATATTAAGCAGGATTTTGCCCTGGAAGAACTTTTGAGGAAAACGTCATTAATATATTTAATAATTAATGAGTTTTTCTATTTCATTGTATTTGTAATGCATATCCTAACTCTTAAAACAATTAAATGTTCGACACTAACAACGTTCACAAACGATGGCTTTTATTTTCGAAGGGCTCTGGTTCTGGTCTATGATGCGGTCTCGCAGGTGCGTCAGATCAACAGTTAATTCCCCTAAGCGTAGGAGACATTTAATTATTGAGTTTTTAGAGGAATTTGCAGAATATATGACGCGTGGGGATTAAAAAACAAAATTAACTCCACGAAAAGAGACGTCATCAAACATGAGGTCTGACGAAGCAGCGGTGAGTTCGAGTATTTGGAAATGTATGCAAAATGCAGAGATTTGGGTTACACGAGGCTTTTCAGTGCATTTTACTGAAATATATTTTATTTTTTTCGGAACTTTCAAGATTTTTTTTTTCTAAATTGAGCAACTAGTTACATGTATGAATTGTTTAAAAATACAACCCGACGTAAATATGTTGACGCATTACGTCTTATTTACAGTTCCTTCCGCCTGGAACTGAGTTAGAGGTTCATGGTTTACTCTCATATAAGTAACAACTTTAATTAAAAATATGCTGACCAAATCCTCGTCTTTGGAAATTGTATGGCAAATTTCACATTCGCGCTCGTTGTTTATTTTATTTTAGTTAGTGACTTTTGCACTACTAGAGCATTTAATCTGTCGTGTTTGGTATACTTCACCCTAGCACCCTGTATTAATATATATATATTTTAAACCTCACCGTATTAAATCAATGTTGTCATTGTGGTTACATTTAAATTCGTAAAAACCTAATGTATTGATGTAAAGTCTAAATGATCCTTTCTGTAAAATCTATAGGCCAGATTTGACAATTTTCTTGCTAGCAGATCTAGCATAATAGTCAAGGAATTGGGGAAGATTTCACTGCTATTGTTTCCCAAAAACATTCTATATTCACATTGTTGGTGTGTAAATTTAATTATTTGTTGAACTCACCTGAATATCAAATCTTATCGAATTGAATCGGTTTGCTTTAATTGTGCAAGCATCTTAAGTGTGTTTTACCCTTTTCGGTAATATTTCTGGGTATTTTTTCGAGAGAGTCCAAAGAAATGTATCAAACCCAGTTATATGCCTGTACTGCATTTTTCTTCAAATAACACAATAACTGTGTGTGTGTGTGTGTGTTTTAGGAGAACCAAGGTTGTGGGGAGTCATTACCTGTATCAGGGGAAAGACGCCCTGTAAGTGACTCTACCAAAAGTTTTTTTTTTTTTTTTTAAGTTATAGCATGAATAAGTGAATCGTTCCTATTCTGCATTCCTACTCTAAAATGCTCATATGCATTTTTGTGTGCGTGCTGGTATGCTTATCTTCATGTGACTGCTGACTCACTGTGTGCTGGCATTTTAACACTGGAATGTTTTGTTTTGTTTTGTTTAAGAGACCTGGTCACACAAAACCCAAAGCAGTAGATTGATAGAAAGGAAAGCAAACTCCTTGTCATTGTGACATTGTGATTCACACCACTGCACACAACGAAATGTCACCTCTGTATTTAACCCAACACCACGTGATCAGTGGGCAGCTTTGAGCGCCCGGGGAGCTGTGAGTGTATGTGCCATGCTCAGTGGACCTCAGTGGTAACTTGGCGGTAGGGGGATTCGAACCGGGGGCCCTTGCGGACCCAGGAACGTTAGTAATTTGCTGTCTCCTCTATGCCAGTGGTTCTCAACTGGTGGATCCCGACCCAAAAGTGGGTCGTGGACCTATTCTGAATGAATCGTGAACAGCTGGTCAAAAATCAAAATAATGTGAATCAGCTGTTGAGCATGTGTTTTATTTTAGTGAATCTCTTGTTTTAAAAGGCACACTCTGCTGAATAAAATTAGTACGTGAAAACAAGTGATTTTTAATTTTAAAGTTGTTTTTTTTTATTTGCTTTGTGTACCACCGCTCTACGCTAAGGCTTTCTTTTTTAAAAAGAGTAAAAACAAGCTCCTCATTTATTGTGTATATATTGATAGGTCTAAGGTATTATGGAAATTGTATATGTTATCCTGATGTTCTGTATATCAACCTAGTGTGACTGTTCCTATCCCACTAGTATTGCAGCGAATGTCATAGTGTTCCATTTCCCCTTTTGTCCTACCATAAGAAAAATATCATCTTAAATGATTAATGTAACCTTTTTTTCCAGAGTGCTGCAACACTGCAAAATATGTTGAGAAAGGTTTCTCATAGTCCTTTTCACAACAAGTACAAGGTAAGGAGCTTAAAACAAACCATACCACTTTATTCCACTTTTTTCTGTATCATTATCATTACTGTCAGTCCTTTTTCCTTTTGTGAATTTTCTTTTAATAACCAACTTTGAATCACCCTCCCCAGACTCTTGTCTCATCACCTTCTGATTCCAGTATCTCAATTGTGAATGATTCTAATAATACACAGGTCAGGAATTCTTTATCTATATTTTATTGAACAACAGACCATCTGTATGTTGGTACTGTATAGACATATAAAATGTAGGTTATACATTGTAGATTGACATTTTATGACACCAGTGTTTCATGACTCTCCAACTACACTGTGCCAGCTATGTTGCTTATCACATCCCTGATCCTTTACTTTTAATGCACACAGGGAGATGAATCCTTTCCCTATCCCTCAGCAGTGTCAGATAACCATCAGATGCACATTGAACCGGTGAGGATAATATAAATCTGTAATGAAGTCGAAGTTCTAAAGAATAGGATAAAGTTGACTCTTACGTTACTGTTATTTAGTTCAATTATTGCTTTTGTTCCTTATCCATTATTCTATTGACTCTTTTTCAAAGGAAAAACAGAAATATTATATTTTGAATATATTTTTAAGTTTAAATTAATTAACCAATATTTTTAATTTAATGTATGTATTTACATTTAGGGTTTTACTATGACACCTGCATGAGAAGATTACTCCTGTTCCCACTGTATGTTTTTAGTCTTTTCAGTGCAGAGAATGACCACTCCACCCGTGCTGTAGTTGCTGGCACAGTGAACACCAGCTGGACTATTTTTATCGCCTCAGAAACAGTTTCAATATGATCTGTCTGGGCTTAGAAGATGTCCAGGGGATTGACATTTTTACCTCACCTTTGGTGATTTATACAGTTCAACGAAACCCACACTTAGTTTCACAGTGTTTGCTTAGCAAAATAATGTTTCACAAATACAGTTGTTGATAATTAAAAATAAACACTGTCCATCCTATACACCTGTTGAAATAATCAAATTTATACTGTAAACATTTTGGAACATTTTATAGGGACGTGCAGAGTTACAGCAAAATGGTCTGTATACTATGCCAGCACAGCATAGTGATGCAAAATCAACAGTAAGGCTCAGGGCTGGGAGCTCGTCTCTTCATAGTGTTTAAATGGTAAATTGGAATAGTCTGAGAGTAAACAAATTCTTCAAAATTCTTTTAATTATTTGAAAAACAATTCCAAAAATTTAGCGGGTATGAAATTAAGACATACTGTAGATAGAATTTATTTAACCTTCGGGAGTATCCTTCAAGAAATTATGGAAGATGCTCCCCTGACTTTACTGCATGCGACCGCCAGCACTGCCTCTATAATACCTCTAGTCCCGTTTTTACATTGGCACTTAATTTGGTACTCGCTGCGACACGAAACCAGTTTCGCTCCCCGTTTGCCTTCACATAACAAACTAATGTACATTCGCTCCTCAACTACTGCACATTAACTAATCCACCTCTAGTCGGGTTTCGATACCAAATTATCTAATACGGGTGTAAAGCAATAAAAAGTAAAATGGTTGTCGCTCCCCACGTGTCTGAACACAACAACACCAGTATTAGCTTAACAAGCTCTTAAAATCTCACGCATGCTCTATACACAACAGCATTACAAAAAACTTCCTCATATTTTCTCTCCTTATCTTCTTTATTTGTTCTTTGTGTCTCCTTCTCATCGCTTTCATACGTTGCCTTGATCTTTCTTTAACCTCCTCCATTTCTTTCAAAATTGCACGTGCGTTTGACAGAATCCATGTTTAATAAAACCGGATATTAACGAGATCTCTTTATATAACCACATCATCAAATTGAACCTGGACCATTTAAATATGGTTTGACTAATGTGAATTCGCATCGAATGTGCAGCGAATACCGAATTAAACTGAATGTGAATGCAAAGTGAATCGAATGTGGATTAGTTAATACATGATCAAATCCCGAATTACCTGAGAATACGGTGAATATATGAGCATAAGTGTAGTGAATTCAGAGTGAGGCCTTCACTTTGGCCCACAGTCAATGTTTTTGTCACTTTGAAACTCCAGGGTTCACTAACTGGCAAGTTGAAATACAAGTAGGGGCTGTTGGCCATGAGTGGATTTTCCACCCACAGGACGGCCTTTTGGGAGTCTCTGCAAATTTACGTTCAGCCAGCTTTTACAGTTAACACTAAAATTGTGCAACTTTTTTTTTCCTTCCACGTTTTCATCATGGACAGGCTAAATTTACATTACTGTATGACTCATTCATTTTTGTCCGCTGAGCTTTTCTTACCTTTAGACCTTTGAACTGTTTATTATTACTAAAAGCAATTGTATTGCGCACCATGATTGTTAGCAATCAACCTAACTAATGTCTTTTTTCCCACAGAGTAATTTAAAAGTGAAATATGATTTTTAACCATGTTTTTTTTTTTATGCATTAGACTTCAGTTGATGTGGATTTGGGCAAAACAAATCCATTTTATGCATATTATTTGGTAAGTATTTGATCTTTATATCAAGTAACAAAAGATTTGGATGACTTCTAACACTTTATGACCATGTTGTTTTACACCAACAGGAATCAGGCAGCAAAGACCACTTCAAGCAGGAAGAATGGATTAAGACTGTACAGAAAGAAAATATTGGCACTTGCACCCCTTCACCACAGTTGCATAGCTCACCTCTGGACTACCCAAATGATCTGAAGAAGGTTGAACCAATCAGCAATTGTTCTGAACCACAGAAACAAATTACGCGCAAACTCATGCAAGAACTTAACTGTTCATCAACATTTGCCCAGAAGAAGGCTGCAAATGGCCATTTTCATAATGAAGCCCAATCAGGCTTAATCCCAGCACGGCCTCATAAACCACATGATGTCATCAAATCACAAGCTACCAACTCTGAACACCTTAACGTTGATGGTTTTTTCACGTCTTTAGAGTCTACTCCAGGAAACACTTTATCCACTGATGAAACAGATTTGTTTCAGACAAACACGAGTGAAGGGCTTTTCTTTCACAATGAAAATAAGAACAAACTGTCAGACATGTCATTTAAGGGAAGTAGGGATTTATTTTCGTTGTCGTCCACAAATTCATATGATCAGTTCCCAAGCCCCATTGTTAAGAATATTTTTCAGGACAACTCCACTGTAGAAGATCCTTTTTGTGACACTCCATCAAAACCATTTCATGATGTTTCAAATGAGACTCAAAATATCTTTCAACCTTCAACAAAGAACAACAGCCCTCTTTTTGCAGCAACCCAAAACAATTCTCCCCTTGTGGCATCAAGTTTGGAGAATCCATTTGGGTCCACTCATTTGGAAGGACACAATGGCCCCACTGAGACATCAGATGAAACAGTGGATATATTCCAACCTCTTCCCTCAACGATTCTTGGCAGAGATATATTTCAAAGGCCAAGCAATGATGCCCAATTTAAGACTCAAAGCTGGGACAACCCATTTGGTGTCACACCTATAAAACAGTCAGAACCTTCCAAAGGTTCAGATGAGACTGCTGACATCTTCAAACCAGTCAAAACGACCCCAAAGCCTTTAAGACCAAGTGCGCTGCTCAAGAACCCAGCTGAAATTAAGTCTGACAAACTGCAGTCACCAGATCTCAGAGCAGTGGCTTTAGCATGTCCTCCGGCTGTCCAACCGGGGTCCGTCAACATCTCTGAAAACGTTAACTTGACATTTCCTCAGGAAATTAAACACACAATTCTTCAGCCCACTCCTTTCAGTCAGGCCCTTAATGGGACTCCATCACCAGATCATTCTCCAGAGATGAAACATGTATGTGACCTGCATCATTTGAACACATTAGGATCAACATTCTCTCTAGAAAAGTTGGTACGCTTCAAAAAATGCCATATAAACAATAGGACTGTTGAGACATCCTGTCCCCACAGCAGCTTTTTTGACAGAGAGGTGCACAAAGTCCAAATTAATAAAGAAGTTTTTTATGTCAAAATTTCACTTGTCATAGTTTCACAGACATTTATAACAGGACACAAATCTGAACTGGAGCCACAATAACATAAGCTGGAACATTATGATGAACCCCAGGAATCAAAATGAACCAGAAATCAGAGAAGACAGCAGGGTGGTCTTATAATTTCTCCATGGCTATGTATTTATAAACGATTAATGTTTTGACAAATCTTGATCAGCGAATACAGCCAGTGACGTACATTTCCCCAATTCAATCAATTTCCACATTTAAATCTAGGTTGAAATAATTTCTGAAAGCTTTATTTCTGTTACATCTCTATAGATGATGAACTGATTAACTGATTTTTAATTTGTGCATTTTTTGAAAGAGTACCAACTTTTTTTTTTTTTGCAGGCAGCCACATAAAAAACTGCTAGCTCCATTAAATTTTTTTTGACATTGTAGGCCCACACCTTTAGACGTCCTCCAAAGCCTCTTCCTCGATCTAGACCTTCAAGAGCAGAGAAACCACCAAGGCCAGAGAGACCACAACAACCGGAGAGACCACAACAACCGGAGAGACCACAACAACCGGAGAGACCACAACAACCGGAGAGACCGCCAAATCCGGAGAGACCGCCAAATCCAGACGGACCAACAAAACCAGAGAGACCGCCAAATCCAGAGACACCAACAAAACCAGAGAGACCACCAGCACCACAAACACCACCTGTGGCTGTATGTAAAAGTATAATTTAATGGAATTTTGACGCAGAATTTTTTTACATGTTGTATTCTAACTGTTCATTGTGAATTGTGTTTAGCTCAAACCTGAAGTTGTTGCACCCAAAAAATCCCCCAAACCAGCTTTCAAGCCCCTCCCAAAGCCAGTCATTCCTCGCAAACCTAAAGAAACAGTACGTCAGTGATATTTATGACATATTTACTTTAGTCACAATTTTAATGTTTTTTTTCCATGTTTTCAACAGGACTTAGACCCTCAGAACTATGTCATGTTCGAGGACATCCTGCTTATTGGACAGGTAATTTTGACTAAACTGAATTTTTACTGTTTGATTTAACAGGCCTAGTGCTATTGTGATTTTCTTTCTCTGTTGCTGAATGAGGTGTATAACTCTGTCCTCATACATCGAAGACAATATCTTCATGTATGGGTTTTCTCTGTGTATATCAGGATTTTTCTCAGCCTCTTGTTGTCATCTTGCAAACTCTTAGTACTAACTATGTGCTATTTTTAAATAATGTTCAGGTATTCCATAGTAATGTATATTAATTTATTTTTGATGTGTTGATACATCACTGCTGTTCTTTGATTTGCACAGTGAAGCTCACCTATGTCTCCTTAGGTGTTCTGCTTTATCTTTTATCCTTATCTGCTTTATTTTAACTTCAAAATCAACTTTCATTGTTTTATGTAAAACACATTTTACAACGCAAGTAACAATTTTGATGTATAATCTTTCAACCAGGAAAAATGTGTAGAAGACTGGCCTGAGGACAGTCCTGAGCTCAACGCTGACTATAAACCAGTAGGAAAACATTCTAATCCTACATATTTTTTGCCTGTTTCTGATAACCTGTTGATACATCAATGAATGCTTGGTGAAACGTAATTTTTTGCTGACAATTATTTGTCTTTTCAGTCTGGAAAGTTACGGTTGCGGAGAGAATCAGTCAAGGTTGGAGAGATGACTAATATTTCCAGTAGTATTTATTGCAGGCATGGGCAAACCTTTTGACCTGTGGGCCATTTGGACCCAACATTAAACAACAGGCCAAGTCAGAAGCAGAAATCGCTTGTGTGACGAATGTATCGTTTGTGTGGCCTGCGTGGTAAAAACGATGCCTAAAGGCTGAAATTCTTTAGCCTTCTATAAGCTCTCTCTTTTGGGAAACACAGTCATTGTAGTTAGAGGCTGAAGAATCACATTACAAACCAATTACCGTGTATAATTTGGATGAGTTTAGTGGGCTGGAATAAAAAACCAAAGTCGTACATCTAGCTCCTGAATCTTAGTTTGCCCATGCTTGATTTAGTGACAGAATCTTGTCAGTTCTTGTTAGGCGGTCCAAAATAACTATAGCCATTTTTGTTTTAGAATAAAGTGGATTCTGATGGAGGGAGTGGTGACGACAATGTCTATGGAACCAGGGTAATGCCTGACACAAAGTAACATTGATTGGTGTCTATTTATGCTCTTTTTTTTTCATTTCTGTTTTAACATTCTTTTCAGAAAAAAGAAAAGAAATTCGGAATGTCCATGCTCTCCAGAAGAAGCTCCAGGGTGAGCTGTCAGACCTTCTTATTTTTTCTGTCTCTTTAGTAACAATCTGAAATTCAGTCATGCTGACAGGCTGTTATTTGTTACTACTGTAGTTAGTAGTTTGTTTGTGACTGAGTAACTCATTTACTCTTAAAGTTGCAGGACAAGTTTTCCGATGACATAAGAGAAAGAAAGACAATGACACTTCCTGCATCAAATAAATCCTCAAAGGTAACTGTTTAGAAATAAAGCATTTTCCAGAATTGTCTACAAACATGATCTTAAGCTCTTTAATTCTCAATGGTCAAGACTCAGTTTGGTCAGGTACAAAAATGCAACTAAAATGTATAAAAACAGTAGAATTGCATTTTTTATTCTCTGCCAGGAGTATTTCTCAGAAGGACAAGTGGCTCATGCAGACAATGAAGAAGGATTGGAATACAGAGTATGTCTTCTGCCCTATTCAAGCTTTTATAAGAACTTACTAAACACTGCAGTGTTTTATTGAATGTGTATATATGTGTGTGTATGTATGTATGTAAATGTGTATATATGTATATATTTTTTTATTTCATCAGAAGAAACCTTTGAAGCTCAAAGTGAACCAGCTGCTCAGGAGGTCATCCACAGCAACGTCGTGTGGTAAAACCACGAGTGACCATCTGCCCAGGACACCAAAGGTTTGTCATGTGACATTTATTGTCCTTTGTTTCTTTGGAGTTCTCGAGCAGATACAGTGAAACAATGACATGGCAAAAATATTTGTTTCAGTTGGAAACACCTGAACTTGCCCAAAATGGTGTGCAACACTGAAATGAAAAACATTTAAAACTCCAGGAAATGTCCTTAACAAGCTTTTTTTCCGATCATAAGCAAAATATTCTTAAAATAATTTTAACATTTCTTACTCAAAACATTTCAGATCAACCAAAGGTGTTAATAATAGTTGAAATGTATTTTTTTTTCTTCACCTAGGGCAATAATGAACCGAGAGGAGCGTATGGATATTCACCAAAGAAAGCCTCAAAAGTAAGAGTTCTTTGTTTTTTACTTTTACTTACTTTTGATTAATTAAATAACTTTAGACTGAGCAACAAGTTTGTGGAAAAAAAAACATTTAAAAATATTTTTATTTTTCAGCAAAAAATCGTGGAGGAAGATTTTGTTACATTTGACCCCTACGTGCCAGTTGAGAAGTCACATGTAAAAGTCAGTATTTTATATATATTTAAAAGTTCATTTTATATATATTATTGTATAAGACATCATTTTAAACACATTTTTTTTTATCCCACTAATGCCATACTGAGCTGAATGAACATGATGATGTCCATGCCTGAGGTGAGATCAATCTGTAAATATTGATGTGTTGTTGTTGTTGCTATCGTTAGGAATGCATGTTGGACAACAACAGTCTTCCCAAAGCACGGAGCAGCCGCACAGCATCAGAGATGGACAATGGTAGACTCAGCACACAGCAGGTATTTAAGCACTACATGTGCTTTAGTTTGAGAACCAACGTTTTGGACCAACTTCCTGTATCTGAATATCAGTGTGAGATAAACTGATACTTTTGCAGAATGAATTTAAGCCCCGGACTCCAACTCCACTGTACTGTTCCGCATCTGAACCTCAGGAAATGGTCTCCAGGAGTCACTTCACTCCTCAGCAGACAACTGAAGTATGTTTGTAGATACTAATCTTAACAACTTTATCCCCGCTATATTTTAACCACTCCATGGGCTTCTTTTTTAAAGGCTCCTTTTGTTGGGGAGGATTTGACAGACAATGGTTTCACAATACCAGAGTTGCATGAGACTGAAGAATATGAGGATGAAATCTACAAATCGGTAGAACAATCCATCCTTACGTCTACATCAATCATCTTTAACCAATAAACGTCTGAATATGTTGTTTTTTTCTCTTTGAACAGAAAAAATCATCAAAACTCAAACGGTTGTTTAAAAATAAGGTAGGTTTGAAGCATCCAGAGGCATCAGTGTGTTTAATACGTGTACTGACCTTCCATTAACTCTGTCTGGTGTCTTGTCAGAACAGAGAGCCAGCAGCGTCTGGAGAATTTATGTCTGAAGCTGCTCAGGTCTGCTAATTTAAAAACACACTTTTTTATGTTGACTTTGGGTCTGTTTTAAGTGACTAATAAGTTATGGTCATGTGAATTAATTGAATGTCAACTCAAACCTTAACCTTTTGTTTCATAAATTTGTCTGATTATATTTATGCTCATTCTTTTCATACAAAAGGTAATAAATTATAAAGGAAAATCCAAGACGTTCAAAATTGTTGTAAACCATGTTGTACTTTTAGGCACCCACAGCGTCTGGAGGATTCATGTCTGAAGCTGCTCAGGTCTGTTGATTTAAAACACACTTTTTATTGTTGACTTTGGGAGAAGAGAACTGTCTTATATTTCTTCAACCTAAGCTGTTTATATTTTAAGTTGAATTTGCTTTTTATGCATTTTTATGCATTAAATCCTGTAATCAAACCATCTTAACTCTGACAGGCTGAGTGGCTGGCAGCTCAGAAGGATGGCACAGCTGTGGAAGATCTTGAAGCAGGTGGAGAAGATGATGGCGTGAGTGCTTTTCCACTTTTTTTATTGTTTTTCTAATAAATAAATAATTTAAGATAATCATTTTTAAATGATTTTCTTACTCATCAAGTCAACATTCTGTGTGTTTTTGACTCCAGGACACTGACAGTCTGATGGCCTGGTGGGACACTGTGGAGAGTGAGTAATGCTTTCAAGATTTCATACTAATAATGGGATAAAATTCCTGTTGGCTACAGTTAAATTTATATTATATATACTACTATTTTGCTACATATTCTTGGAGTTGTTTTAAAATATTTAAGGGTCACGCTTAAAGCCTCCTCTCAGTCTTCTGAGCTATTGTTTTAAGGTAAAACTTGCACCAATTCATTGACAAACTTTGTGTCTGTCATATGACATTTATAGACATAATTATTTATAATTCTATTATCAACTTTTTGACAAATATTGTCACATGACATGGTACAAAATTATGATACTGCCAAGTGCTTTGGACTTCAGGACAGTTTTATTTGTATGAGAATTAAAATCAGACTTGTCTTATTGTACTTCAGGAATATTTGAATAGATAAAAAAGTAAAAGAAAGAAAGAAAAACTACTTAAATATATTTCAATAACATTTAATAGGGAGAAAAATGAAAATATATGGATATCAAGTGGTTGAGAAAAGTCACAGCTGCTTAATGGCAGCAGCGTCACTTGCACAGAACTGGAAAGACATTGTACAGTATGTTCCGAATGTCATTGAATGACATTTAAACTTGATATATTTATTCCTTTTATATGAATCATGATATGATATATTACCATAAATATGATTTGTGTGTCACAAAATTATTTTAGATACGGAAAAATATTCTCATTGGGTAAGTTTTTCTTTATCATGTTGACACTTGTTGGTTAGTACTGAATAATGTTTTTATTAATTAGACAGACATTTTCAAATATTTTTTAGATTATGACCTTGTAAATTAAATGCCATTTAAAAAATAACCCTTTTTTCATAAATGTGTCCTCACTAATTAAAGTATGGTAAATAGCTTCAGGATAGTTTAGTTATGTTTCTGTAACACAAGAGGAAATAAATGACAAGATTAATGTCCTTTCAAGATTTTCAAAATTGGTACATCCCTATAGACCAGTGCTTCCCAATCTTTTTCTGTTACCCCCCAGCAAGAAGAAAACAATTTGCACCCCCAACCCCACCACCGCAACTATAAATAACAGCATTTGTCTATAAAATAGTTCTAGGTACACCTCTGCATAACATTGTATCCTTGTTAACATAAAGAAAACAAAGAAATAGATATAGTTCAACTTACAAGGATGTGCAATTACACTTTATTGTAGTACGGCGGGGAAAAAAAGCATGTTCCCCAGGGTCGCATGCGCCCCACCAGCATCACACAGCGCCCCCCCAGCGGGGCCCGCCCCACACTTTGAAAACCCCCGCTATAAACCATGCTGTACTTTAAGGTAGTCATTATAGACATAACCGACTTTCTTGTCCTATAAGTTGGATTGTTGTGCTGTTTATTAAATTGTTGTTTTTTGATAATCTACATAGCTTTCAGGCTAAATGTAAACTTTGTGTTTTGTTTATTTCTAGATTTTGATTTAACTTTCAGTCAGTTGACAGAATGTGTTGTTTTCAGAATGGGATGAGGTGCCATCTGATGAAGAGGACAACTACGACGAGGATGAGTACAAGTGGGTGTCCTTCCTGTAACTGAACCCACACCAAACTAGTTCAACTGATTAGTGTCCTTGAGGTTTTTAATTGACCAAAGAAATGAAATTGGGTTTGAAGACGAGGAAAATGAAGGAGCAACAAGCAAAGATCTTTCCAAGACTTGAATAAGTATTTAAAAAGTGCAGTTGCTCATTTTGTCTCCCTACCAATGTCCCTCCAGGTCTTTCAGTGTCTTGTCAGACAAAGTGGAACGCGGCCTGCGTCTCTTCAACCAGGTCTTCACTGAGCGTGCTGAGTTCCTGTGGTTGGCCATCATCAGACTGCATGCCATTGCCGATGACATCAGTGAGTACCATGAGAAAGCCAAGAAGGTGGTGATCTCTGGAGGCAGCACTAGCGCCGTTGGCGGAGCAGCAGCCATTGTGGGCCTGGCTCTGGCCCCTGTCACCTTTGGCACCTCCCTGCTGATTACTGCTGTAGGTGTGGGTGTAGCCACCGCCGGGGGCATAACGTCAGCCTCTGCAGCCATCTCCGATAATCGTCACAGCCAGCATGACAGGAAGAAGGTAAGGCTATGATTAAATTAAATTGGTGAGCACTTGCTGTATTCTGGAAAGTTTTTTTTGGAGGAGGGAGCAGGGGGAATAATTTGGCTGAGATCTAATTCTGACAGTGCAGTGTACGTAGTTTCATCCTGTAAAAAAAAAAAACATTCATATAGACATCTTTGACAACTGTCAAGTGACAAAACTGAAAATTGATGTGGAACCTGACTTAAAAATAACAAAAATAGCCTGAAGAACATAAACAATTTTTATATATTACTGTAACATTGTAAAAGGCTCCTATCTTATTACAGATCAATTCAATTCTGTCAACTCAAGGGTGGAGGTCCCTCTGGTGGCTATAAAAGAAATGGCGTAGAACAGTGTTCCCCAACCTTTTTTGCACCATGGACCACTTAAATGTCTTGTACTATTTTAACGAACCTGTCATTAAGTTGTGGCAGATAAATACCCCTTAATAAAATTACATTTCCAGTGTTCTGAGATATTTTCCTACCTATAAAATCTTCCTACCCGAATTAACTGCGCATGGGCACAACCAGGGTTTCTCAAGTCCACACAGCCTATAACTTTCTGCTACCAGACCGATATACAAGATTAGAATCTAGTATCAATGACTGGGTCAGTATTTATTATTTTTGTCTTCACCTAATCAAATATAGCTGCATCATTAATGATGGAATCAGCCATTCTATTAAGTTCTTTTGTTGATATGGACCAAGTGGAAGTAATAGCCAGATGGGGCCAAAAGGAAACATTATTTCTCTCCGGCCCGGCACCAATTCATCCACGCACCAGTACCAGTCCCCGGCCCAGTGGTTGGGGATCACTGGCATAGAGTATAAGTCACAGGAGTTGCCAAATTACTTAAAGTGTGAACTATACTGAGAAATACAGTACTGTAAAAAAATCTAAATTATATTTGGATTATGATTTTTAGATATTGTCTTGGTTTAATAGGGCTTCAATGCATTCTACCCATACAGTTCATCCTTAAAGTATTCACAGCAATTCACTTTTTCCTCATTTTGTTATGTTGCAGCCTTATTCCTAAATTTATTTAACTCATTTTTTTTCCTAAAAATTCTACACAGAACACCCCATAATGACAATGTGAAAAAAAGTATTTTAGAATGTTTTGCAAATGTATTCAAATTAAAAAACTTTGCATTAAATCGCATATACATAAGTATTCACAGCGTTTGCCATTGGGCTCATAATTGACCTCAGGTGCATCCTGTTTCCACTGATCATCCTTGAGAGGTCCCACAGTTGACAGTGCATGTCAGAGCTCAAACCAAGCAGGAAGTCAAAGGAACTGTCTGTAGACCTCTGAGACAGGATTGTCTCAAGGCACAAATCTAGGGAAGGGTACAGAAACATTTTTTCAGCTTTAGAGGTCCGAATTTACGGCTCTGTCCATCTAAGCTGAGCGATCGGGGGAGATGGTCCTTAGTCAGCTCCAGCGTTCCTCTATGGAGAGAGGAGAACCTTCCAGAAGGACAACCATCTCTGCAGCACTCCACCGATCAGGCCTGTATGGTAGAGTGACCAGACGGAAACCAGTCCTGAGGCAGGAACTGGGAGTCTAGTCAGGATAGAAGGAAAGATGAATGCAGGAATGTACAGACATCCTGGATGAATACCTGCTCCAGAGCGCTCATGACCTCAGACTGGGGAGACGGTTCATCTTTCAGCAGGACAACAACTCGGAGCATGCAGCCAAGATCAGAAAGGAGTGGCTTCAGAACAGCTGTGAATGTCCTTGAGGAAACCAGCCAGAGCCCAGACTTGAATCCAATTGAGCATCTCTGTGGAGATCTGAAGATGGCTGTGCATTGACGCTTCCCATCCAACTTGATGGAGCTTGAGAGGTGCTGCAAAGAGGAATGGGCAAAACTGCCCAAAGATAGGTGTGCCAAGCTTGTGGCATCATATTTAGTGTATGTACATGTGGTTTCCTAGGTTTTTTATTTTTAATACATTTGCAAATAATTCTAAAACGTTTTTCACATTGTCATTATGGGGTGTTTTTGTGTAGAATTTTGAGGAGAAAAGGGAACTGAATCAATTCAGGAATAAGGTTGTAACGTAACAAAATGAGGAAAAAGTGAAGTGCTGTGAATACTTTCTGGATGCACTGTATATCCCATACTACACTGGAGGCCGACATGTTGTAGGTCTTGGCTGACATCAGATCTTTAGATCTTTTTTTCATGGTACTCACTGATGTCAAAAGGCTGAAATGTAATACCAGTCTTTATTTTTATCATTTAAGTAAGTAAATGTGCATATTAAAAAAAATGTACAGATATCCTGATACAAGAAGCCCTGCTGTAAGAATCAGTGTCCACTCACGACTGACTGAAGTCTTGGTCCTCCTCTAGATCGAGGCAGTTTTACTGGAATACGAAGGCCACCTGCTGGACATTGGAAAGATCCTCCACTTCATTGACAAGGGCCTGTACAAACTCCGTGGTCATCCCTATCTCAGGTGTGGTACTCAGCACTACTCGTCAGACTGGGAGACCCGGAGAGCAGTCCAAATAATTGGCCAGGTGGATAAACCTGTAATGCAGGCAGTGGAGGTGACGGACGACGCCGTCACCTTAGTCCAGGGACTCTTCAACGGGATGGACAACTACTTCCTCAAAGAGACCAGGGAGTTGAAGAAGGCCTGCAGGAGGGAGATCGTAGGAGAAATTAAGACAGCGGCCAATAAATTGAACGACTCCTTGGTGGAGCTCAATGCCATCAGGGAGCAGCTGCAGGAGGCCACGGGACATGTGTGATCGAAAAAGTCCAGGGAGCAACACTGACATCTGCTGGCATAAGAAGGAAAGAACAATTTAAATTATTTATCTTGCAGTGAGGAGAGGTCATACTTTCTCCTGCAGTTATGTACTGTCAAATTGTGATGTGGGGCGAGTATTTGCTATAATAGTGATTTTTTTTTTAATAGCTATATCCCAACTTATTTATCATGCATGAACACAGGTAAGAATCATGTCACACCCTAATATAAAACTATGTCTCCTAAGTTCATAGACATTTACCAACCTTTTCGGGTTAAAGACAAGATATGATTAACAATATTTTAGACATTTTTCTACCAATGGACACTAATAAAAAAAAAAGCCAAACATTTGAGTTATAAACACAAAATTCTTATATTTAAATTGTTTTTCCTTCTGTCAACCCAAACTGACTCTTTTGAGACACATCTTTGGGCCTGGTCCTTTTTTGTGGAAAAACTGTTTTGTATCAAATGCATGACAATCACAGTTAAATCACTCACAAGTGGTATCTCAGGTATATTTTACTGCTTATTGAATTGCAATGTGTGAAAGCAACTTTTACATGTAACTGAAAAATAAATGTATTATATATATTTATGCATTTGTGTTGTAAGTTTTTAAACATTTTGTAACATTTTTAAAACCATCACACAATTATGTGTGAAGAACGTGTATAGAAATACTAGTTAAACATTTTTCCTGTAGAAACTGCTGTAAAGTGAGGAGTTTGATGACAATGGTGGCTGGATTGATTTATCTCTGTTTGTCTAATCTTTTCTAACTGAATGTAAATCAACTGTAAAAGATTAAAGATATTTAACAACTCTTACATTTGAACAAAGACAGTTTCTCAACAGTTTACTCTTTGACTGCACAGGAAGATTAGATCAAATCTGAAGAACAGAGGTTCGTCACCCTCTGGTTTTGCTGGATGTACTTTATAACCTTTTTTGGCTGCTTTATAAGACTGATGTACATTCTTTACTCAGACTTTGTGTACAGTACGATTTGTTAAATAATCATATCTAATAACTTTTCTAACGTGAATATAATCTTCATCCGTATTGTTATCCTTTTCAGTGTTGGTTCTTGAAGTTTATCTCAGCAAAACACACGTGTATTTGTGTGACGAGTACGATTTGCTCCTGTGTTTTTATACTGTTTCTGTTCGACATAACAAAAACAGTGTCTTCACTTCAACCCAACTCCAACTTGATGTCACATCAAACGCAAACATTGTCTATTTGGATGATTCTGTCATCCTGGAACACGTGGGCTGTGAGTACCGAGGCCACGCCCCTGTCCCGGAGCTCTCAGGTGATGTCGCTGCGGTTTCCACTCTTCTAACCCCGGGGTTAGTTTCTGCTTTTTGTTTCCTCTTTTTTTCTGGAGCAAGTAGAACTTTGTTGTGTCCACCTGTAATCGGAGCCAATGTATCGTCAGTAATTTCACTCCCAACAGGAACCGCCTTTACTTCACTGTCAAACCTGTTCCACCTCCATCTGGTTGGAGGAGGAAGAAAAGAAGGAACATTTTTCACTACTTTTCTTTTTCAAACATTAACCAACACTCTTGTTTTCTGGTTCGACACCAAAGGTAGGCTCAACGTCTGCTGTTTCTGCCGTGTTGTCATGAATTCCTTCGGTCATGTGTCCTTAGTTGTATGCGCAACCGGTAGCGACGTTAGCAACACGAACCCCGCTGTAAAGCAGGTCGATTTAAGGGTTTCCTGCTGTTGAAGGACGACGTACATCTGATAAAGCGACTCGGAGACTCGTTTCGTGTCTAATAAAGTATTTTTACTAATTCGGCTGATATCACATTCATAAAACTGATTATATTTCAAGTTTAATCACTGAATTACCAATAATGTCAGAGCAACTGTATGAGGGAGGTGACGTTTACACATTACGTCAAGAGAGCACGCCATCGTGTGTCAGTTACGTTAATTTGCATTCATACCGACATGGAAAACACGTTCGTGGCGTAAATACGTCATTGATGTATTTCTGAAACGTCATTGAATTCATAAAATTAAACTTAAATAAATGAATAAACCATTAAGACGTATTCAATCACCAATGGATTTGATATAAAAAACTCCCATATATATATTTTTAATATTATAATTGAAGCATGACGTTGTGTTGCAGTGTCTCTGTCCCATCAAGGTCTGAGGGTGGCGCTAACAATCTGGTCCAGACATGGGCAAACTGAGGGCCAGAGGGCAGGTGTGGCCCGTTGAGCTTTTTAACGTGGCCCACCAACCTTGTTGATATTAAATATATTAAATTTATTTATATTATTGTTATACTTATGCCTCTTGCGTACAATAATGCATTTCCCCAGTAGATGGCGTCATAAAGGGTGTCAGAGATGTAGGATTTGGAGTTTTATACATGGCTTTTACATGCCATTTATTTAAGTTCAAATGAACAATCCATCTTTCTGCTCTGGACTCAGGCCCAGCATCCAATGTTAGGACCAATTGCGGTCCACAAGTCAAAAGTTCTAGTCTGATCCATTGCCCCGACGTTCATACATATTTATTCAATACAAATTTGAATGGCACTTTGAAGTTATCAGTTAATGACTGATATTTGACAATGATATTGATTTATCCAATGTTGGATTGGATTTTTGTCCATTGGAGACAGTGTGGTCTAGAGAGGTATGACTGTTAGTGTCCCCTCTGGCACCCCCCCAGAAACTGATAAAGTTCCTAGTGCTGACACTTTCTGTCCTTCATAGTTTTGCACCTTATTGTGTTCTCAAGTCCAACATGAAAACAGGATGCTTTTTAAATGTGACATTTACCTGGTTGTCGCTTCTGACCACTGTAAAAACAACTATATTTTAGTATAAACATGAACATGTTCAGAAGAGACAAAGGCCTTCAAGCCCCATCTCCAACAGTGCCACCCAGACCAACCAAAGAGGTGAGTAGAGAGGATTTTTGTGCGGGAGATAGAGAGAGACAAAGAAAGAGACAATAACTGAGTGAAAGTCCTCTACTTGTGCAGGAACTTGATAATCCCATCACACACAGTATGGTGAGGAAGGAGGAGGAAGGAAATGGCTCCAAGGTGAATAAGTTTTTACTCTAAAGTACACATAGTACAACTGACAACTAACTGTTGGTGTTGTTGTTTGTCGTAGGACAACAGCGTAGTGACAAATGAAGTAAACACCAAGACAAAGGTGAGGACTACTAGTAGTTTTTCCCTAGATTTCTACAAACAAATTATTTATTTAATGTGTCATTTTATATTAAAATAATAAATACAACTTTTTTGGTTTGGATGGGAAGAGAAATGGTGTAGGGCTGATCATAAAGGAAGAACATACCAGAAATGTGGACGAGGTAAAACAGCAGTCAGACAGGTTGATGTGGATGAAGGTAGAAATAGAAGGAGTGATGTTGAATGTTGTCAGTGGGTATGTTCCACAGGTAGGCTGTGAGTTGGTAGAAGAGGAGAAGGTCTGGAATGAGCTGGATTTAGTTGTAGGGAGAATCTCCAGGGGAGAGAGAGTGGTGATTGGAGAAGATTCAAATGACCATGTAGGAGAAGGGAACGGTGATGGGTTGGTTTGGAGTTAGGGATAGAAATTCAGAAGGACAGGCAGTGGTGGATTTTGCCAAGAGAGTAGAAATGGTCATGGTAAACATCTATTTCCAAAAGAGAGAGGAACACAGGGTGACATACAAGAGCGAATGACGGTCAGTCGAGGCAAGACAGTGGAATGGTGAGGTTACATGGAGTAGAGGTGGAGAAGGTGGAAGAGTTTAGATTCTTAGGATCAACTGTTCAGAGCAGTGCAGACTGTGGAAGAGAGGTGAAGAATAGAGGACAGACAGGATGGAACAACTGGAGAAAAGAGTCAGGAGTGATTTGTGATAGAAGAGAGTCAGCTAAGGTGAAGGGAAAGGTTTACAGGACAGTGGTGAGACCAGCCATGATGGATGGATTAGAGACACTAGGAATAGACAAAAGACAGAGCTGGAGGTGGAGGAGTTAAAGATGATGAGGTTTATCTGAGATGAGACAAGGATGGACAGGATCAGGAATGAGGTGATTAGGGGGACAACACAGACTAAGACAAAGCAGGAGAAGCCAGATTGAGATGGTTTGGACATGTTCGACAGATTTAGATGGCTTGGACATGTTCAGAGGAGGGACGATGGAGCTACCAGGTAGGAGACAAAGAGGAGATTGATGGATGTGGTGAGGAAGACATGGAGGTAGTTGGAGTTAGAGTAGAAGATACAGAGGACAGGTGGAGATGGAAAATGTTGATTTGCTTTGGCAGCCACTGAAAAAGGACAAGTTGAAAAGAGAAGATCATTTATTAAAATGTTGAGGACATTTTTTAAATTTGATTTCTTACTGCTAACTCATCTGTGCCATCATCAGAGGACTGGTGTGATGGGAGTTATCCACCATGTCAATCCCTTCAAGTCCACATCACAGGTATGCACCCCCATTAGTAACTGTGTTTAGTGTTTTCAGTGAACAAAATCCAAAGTCATGTATCGTCTTTGACACTTCACCCACCTTGATTTAGGGAGCGCACACAGTTGGCAGCACTTCTTCCTCGTCTGAGTCACTGGAACAGGAAACAGAGAACACACAGGTGACAGGAAGTCAAACACGACAACTCTGCTCACATAATTCCCTTTGTCCTTTGATTTCGTTAAATTAACATAAACTATTTTGCGCATGCTTACTGCACCAGGTTTCACTAATAACTTAACTTAGGGTGTTACAGTTACATCTCAGCACAGGAACAGAGGAACTGGAAGTTAGAGTTGCCGTAACCCAGCTCAGGTTCAAGTTCCTTATTTCCTCTGTGCTTTAGAACCCTGGAGGTTTTAAAGGGGTAATGCAGAAGGTCAACCCGTTCAAGTCCAGTTCCCAGGTATCCACTGCTTTGTCACATGGTGCAGTGATTCTGACCTTGATGGTAACCCTTCTGGATTCTCTCCCATAGGTGTCTGCACCACCAACTTCAGAGTCAGCAGAGCAGAATCGAACCTCTGACTCTAGTCAGGTCAGTGAATTCTTTGTGATGGAATTTGGGACATATGGTTTTATTGAAGGTGCTGTTGGGTTTAGGAGACAAAACAGTGAACTAAAAGACATGACTTCAGTGATGCAGCCCTCTTTTTTTTTAAGAACATTATATATAATGTATTATACATTATGTATAAATACACTTTATAATTGTATTAAATTATAATAAAAGTAAATATACAATTTATTAGTTTTAAGCTAAATCTCGGCTATTGATTTAAGGTTTCATATACAGTAGATCTACCCTTCCATTAAACAAGTAAAAAAAAAACCTAGTTGCAATATGAACCTTTTACCACAAGAGTGCAGTGTTGTCCTGTTTTCGAAGATGCTTTTTCGCTCTATTAACGAGACCAAGTGTAATAAATGCTCCAGCTGCCTAAAGACCATGGTGTAACCAATTCCATCAACTAAAAGGTGATTTATTTCTATTTTCCAACATGACAAAAAGATGATGGTCAGTTTGTGTAATTTCAGAACACAGGGATGTTGAGAGGAGTCATGCAGAAGGTCAACCCCTTCAGTTCAACAACTCAGGTACAGATGCTACAAATGTGGCGCCAAACTAGAGAAAAATGAACAATATTAGTGAAACAAAAGGACAGAAAACATTATATACCATGTAGTGAATAAAAACAGCAACAGTGGATTTTATTTTTCATGTAAAATAAAAACATTTAATCCAAGCCTTAAAGTCCAGTCCTTATTTGCAAACATTTAATTCATATTATTTTACTTCTACTTATGAAGACGCCAAAGAGCGAGAGACAAGATGATGACACAGAACCAGACAGTGGGAATGCAACATCGTCCAAACAGGTGCCTAATCAGAGACTCGTCCGTGTTAAATTGTTGACAATGTAATGTTGTGTCCATTGTGGTCGAAACCATTTCTCTCCTTCAAATGACTCAGACTCCTGGAATGATGGGAATGATACAGAAAGTGAATCCATTCAAATCCTTGCAGCCAAAGGCTCCAGTGGTAAAAACACATCACTTTTTCCTTTTCATTTTCCTTTTCTAATGTTTACAGATGTATCTGTCGTTTCTTATAATCCTCCAGGACAGTCCCTCTGCACACAGTCACCTGTCCTGTAGCAGTGGGAGCCTAGACAACAACAACCAGCCTGGCAAACAGGTGAAACTGAGTCATAACAACAACTCACAACTAGTCGGGACAGTCGGGACGGTTGGGGAAAGGACATAAGTCAGGAATCAAACCTCGTTGTTATAGACACATCTACAATAGAGTTGGTGCAAAGACACCAAAAATATGCTCTACAAACATGAACAGGAAAATTTGTGAAGAGTACTGAATACTTTATTCTTTACCATAGTATCATATATATAAAACCTGTAGACTGTGACTCGTCCCATCTTCTCACAAAGGTAATCACATGGGATTCATAACATTCTTTCTAACTATCTATCTGTCTTAGTCTAGGTTTTACTATTTTTTTTTAATAATCCAGTTCAGAAAATACAATGGTCTGTTAAAATAAAACAGACTGTTGATAGAAATGTTTCTCTACTGAAGGGGTCACTAACCTGGTGCCTGGTGTCACCTGGTTTCCACATTGGACAACCTGAGGTACCAGCTGGTTGTGTAAAAAAAAATAAAACTAATCAACAAAAGGGTGAATAATGATACAGTTACAGTTACACTTGCAATGTTATTCTAATAGGTGTAGTGAAGAAGAAAAGAAGAGTGATCACTATTATGTGAGCCAGACCGTTTAATCATTACAATGTTTGGTAAATCTGTGTTAAACAAGTAGCTCTTTGTATTACTGACTGCGCTTAAAAAGCTCTAAGTTTCAAAAGGGTTGGCGTGTGAGCCCTGCCCCGCTGTCTTCATCGATGCCATTCCACTTATTACTGCCACTAGAGGGCAAAAGAAGCGCGGTTAAGGACGAAAGCACGAGGCGCATCGAAAAACTTATGACAAAAATACATTCCCGATGAAGAAAGTACAATAAAAATAAATGCTTTATAATAAGTGAGTGTGTCATATGTTATGCTTTAAATATGCCAACAATGTTAAAGTGACTTTTTTATTTCCTGTTCTTTTCCAGAACTCTGGTGTGTTCAAGGGCATGATCCAAAAAGTCAACCCTTTCAAGTCCAACACACAGGTTCTTCACTTTGTTCAATTTAAAAAAAAATATTTATAAAAATCTTAATTGTGTATTAAATTAACTTAGTGAGTGGTTATAAGGACGTTTCTAAAGGTAAGGATTGGCCTGAAGACTGTGATATCTTTTAATCAACTTTACTGTTTGTGTAACGCCATAGGTAGAAGAATGCCAGACTGACTCTCCCTGCAAGACCCAGGTATGAGTTGACGTCAGACTGGCAGAAAGATCCAGTTTGTTCCAGTTTCATTGTTTCACAACCTTATCTCCCAGTCCATTGACAGAGTGTGAACCCAGAACTAAACCCGGTTGGTAGGCATTAAGTTAACACAAGCCAAACCTTAGGACTAAGCACACGATTTAATAATCAACAATCAAATGACTTGAACTGGAAACAATAATCAGGTCAAAATGAATAAAATAAACCAAAAGGAGATTGTGATTAATGTTGTTTGATTAGCAGGGATATACTTATGTAGCTCATTAGCCCCCCCATTGGGTCATTCTCAGAGGATGGCATCCTGGTGCCACATTGTCCTTATGTGTGTAGAGACTTCACGGTCAGGCTTGTCTCTCTCTTTTTCAATGTTCCATTAAGTTTTCCCTTTTTTAATAGATAAAACAGATGATTGACAGCGACAACTCCTCCAGCTCTGAGAGCTTGTACGACGGCCCCATTGAGCATCAGGTAAGAAAACCACAACAACACTGAAATGTGTTCGTTTTTGTCCTGAATTCCAAAGCAAGATTCTTGTAAAGTTAATGAGGTCTTAATATGTTCATGCATTAACCGCACTTTCCTTTCACTGCTGCCTAAAGGAAACCAAGGTTCACGCAGGTAAAACTTCAGGCAGGACAGAAACATTCAAAGCATCCAAAGTATCTTAAGAGAATGCAGTGTGTTAACATGTCAAGGTTTGACTTTTTTAATTAAAAGAGAACATGTCCATTTCGGCAAACTGCTTCAAGTGCAAAAAAAAAAAAAATGTTGGAAATGTTGATCTGTTGCTATTTGAGACATAATTTATGTCGTGTTCCAATAAGTTAACCATCCAAATGCATGAAAAGATTTACACGCCGTAGCTTTCTTCCAGTGAAGGTTGCACGAGCAATGAAACTACACAAGTTCAGGTCCTTAAGTAGAAGGAGAACCATTTCTTCTCCTCACTGACTCTACAGAGCTGACACTGAGTCAGTCTCCATCCTCCAAACACTGTGTTAAGACCCTTCATTCTCCTACTTTGTCCTCTCCCTCCATAGTCTACCTGGTATGTTGACTCTGACGTGACGTCTGACCTGAAGACCGCACCAGTGGAGGCGCCAAAGAAACGAACCATGGTGAAACCATCAAATAAACCAGATGTTTGAGAATATTTTTTACCTGTTTTACATATATTAAATTATATTTACTTACTTTTTTTTTTTTTACCCGCAGACTTTTAGAATAAAGAGGATTTTGCCAAGTGCTCTGTTTGGATCAAAGGTGTGTAGTCTACTTTGAACCTTTGTGTGTGTGTGTGTGTGTGTGTGTGTGTGTGTATATATTAATATATAAAAATTTTTTTTTTTTCCTTTTTCCACTAAATGATGTTTTTCAGGACTCTGCAGCAGCGTCACTACCTCAGGTGAGTGGGAAATGTTATTGATTACAACAGTTGTTAGATCCACTGCATTTATGTCTATGAATGAACTGAACCTGAATAAAACCAATGATTACAATTGCACAACATAAAGTAAAGTGTTAAACTTGGCTTGTGTGTACTTTAAATGATTGTGTACAAGCCTGCTTGTATGTTTTTTCATACAACAATATATTCCTTGTAGACCTTTAACATAGTAGCGTATCAAACCAATGATTCATAGGGCGATTGACCCGTGTCAGTCCCCCCCTGTCTCACACAGACACTCTGAAAGACCCAGATCTTCAGAACATCTCCTGTCCTGGCACTTCTCTGTCCTCCTCTACCCATAAACCTCCACTGTCCTCTTTAGCACTTGTTTCCTAATCTCATGCAAACTTTGGATTTAACGTAAAATTTGAAACTAGGCCAAGGTCAAGAGCAGAGAATTGGAGCTCTCTTAAATTGCAGAAAGACAGAAGTATTCTAAATATAAGAAAGACAGAAGTATTCTAAATATATAAATCAACCATAGAATTTGGAAAAGCTTCACAGCCTGGTTTAAAATGCCAAACAAGCCACTTCCGGCCCTCTTTTAACACCAATTCATCAGAGGAGCTGATTTTTTTTAGTTAGTTCTAACATGGCAGGAAGAAAAAGAGGGAATGTTCTCTGTTAGGACCTAAAAGTGTGACGTAAAGAAGGCACGGCGCTCATGGTCAACAACAGCTTTGACGCAAAGAGGCTTTCCTTCCATTAACACAGTGGATTTCTAGGCAAGAAGTGTGTAATGAAGGAAGGGTGTGAACAAAGAACGGTATTTAAGCCACAATATAGTCAGATGAATGTGAGAAGATGAGACAGGAAGTAGTGTTAAGATATATGCAGAGAATGTAGGGAATGTGGGGCACTATATGGCCAGATGGGGGAAAAAACAAAAAGAAAGTGCACTTTTATACTGACCATAACGTCAACAGTGAACCATGTAGCTGACCACCTCATCTCCATGGTCCTACCTCAGTCAGTGTGACAGGTGATCTGAGTTTAATGTGTAAGAAATGCAAAGAGACAGGTCTTTTGATCATCACACGCAGATCAGTTTGCTCCGTGACAAAAGAAGCTGTGGCATGTTCACGAAGACACACACACACACACACGTAGACAAACGCGTGGGGAATGTTTTTATGAAGGGTGGTGTCTTTGAAGGCTTTGTCACTGCCTGTTGTCTCTGTGTTTATTTTTAGATTTTTTTTTCTTAAGTCTGTCCTCAAACAAATATCAGGATCACACCCGTGCGATTGTCCTAACTTGATTACTGCTGTCCTATCTTTAGCACGTCTCAAATGAGTTGTTGCCTTTTTCTGATTGTGTGACGGCTGTAGATGGTGTCAGAAGAACAAAGACACATTATATCTCATACACAATGCAAACCTAATTGCACAATTTGTTGAAAGAGCCTTCAATGTCTCGTCTGTTTGTTGACCTGTAGGTGGATTTAAACCTGATAATTGCAGCCTACGTTAGCGGTTGAATCATAAAATTTGCACTTACCGAACAAAACGGCAGGGTGCTTAACAAATTAGCAAACTTAACACAATACCTGGCACTTTATAGCTTAGTTTTTCTGGCTAACTCTAGGTCAGGGTTTGGCAATCTGTGGTTCTTTTGTCGTTGTACTTCAGCTCCGCATGGCTTAGGAAAATACTCTATAAGTAGTAAATTATTATTTGTAAAACTCTTAATTAACTACTTAATTAATTACCTTAATTTCTTTCATGGAGCAAATTGTAATGTGTCTGAGCATTATGACTCAGGATAGTAGAACTGGATAGTAGTTGATTTTCATACTCATAACCTCGTCGACTATTCTGTATGTATTTATCTTTATTGACTTGAGTTGGACATGTGTGTCTAACACAGCTTTAGAACCAGGACTGTGTCACTGCAATGAAATCTGGTCATAAGAAGAACACAGAGGACAGTCAGATGGACCAATAGGTCATCATTGTATCATTTGTACTTTACATTTATCACTTTATGGAGTTCATGAATAACACACCATAGTTGTTCATACAACGTGTAAAGTCAAGGCCGGATTAACAGAATGGGCCAAAAGGGGCTGCAGTCCTGGATCTCGCCAGCAGGGGAGTCCTTGGGCTGCTGATGTAAAGTGATTAAAATAAGCAGTCTAATAGTAGTGTAATGTGTGTGTGTGTGTGTGTGTAACATCTATAAAAATATAAAGTAGTTATAGTTCCTGGTGATCTAGTGGCTGGGATTCGGAGCTCTCACCGCCGCAGCCCGGGTTTGAATCCCGGACAGGGAAACCTTGCGTTTTGAGGTACAGTACATAGTCTACACATGGTTTACATAAGATGTGTTAACTATCTACCAAAAGTAATATTTCTACACATTTTGGGGCAGTTGGTGGCCTAATGGTTAAGAAAGCAGACTTGGGTTCGCAAGGCCCCAGGTTTGCATCCCTGTACTGCCAAGTTGCCACAGATGTCCCCGGAGTATGGTCCCCCTAAAACTGCTTCCCCCTGCTCACTACGGTCATGGGTTAAATGCAGAGGCATAATTTCCTGAAGGACAGTCCCTAGGGATTCATATAGTTATTATCATTATTATTATTAAAGGTGAAAAAATGTCTCTGAAGGGACTTGATATAAATGGCCTCATCCTGGATATTAACCCCATGCCTCAGATAGTGTTAATACGGCCCCACATTAAGGTAAAAATCAGTGTTATCTCCATTTTAGATATCGAAAAATATTTGCAGATTTCAGTGTTTCGTTTTCTTTGGGATCATGGTCCAAATGGCTCTCTGGTCGTCTAAGGTTTCCAACCGCTGCTCTCCAGTTTATGCTGGATCTGAAGTATTTTGTTTTTCTGCTGAAGATAAATTTGCCTCTGTGGTAACTTGTGTAATCCAGTGGATAAACATTAATGTCCTGTAATTTTTCTCATAAGTGTGATTTTCTATGTTATATTTCTGGAAAGTAATTTTAGAAAATCAATTTCAGGGCTATTTTATTTTTTGATTAATTCATAAAGACTCCCATGGTAACAGTTTACTAACTTTTAGCTATTTTATGGCGGTAATATTGACTTTTTTATTGCCTTTATTATTTTTAATCCCATTACATTGGTCTTTTGTGTCTGACTGATTGTGGGCGAGAATCTTTTGTCATTACCTAAACATTAAATTACACTCAAGCCAGAGGTGGTTAGCAATCATGATGATGACAATAATAATGAAAACAATTATATTAATAAAAGTAACAATAAAACCTTCACTGTAACCTGAAATAGAAGTGTCCATTTGTATAGCAAGTTGATCTACTTCTGATCATTAATGTCATTTACCCACAATGGTTTGCTGTCTGTTTGTGTAAACACTGTATGAACTTACACATTCTAACTCTGGAATCTCACACAGGTCCCAGTCACACCCTGATCAGTTGTAATGTAAATTGCAAAGAAAAAGGTGTCACCGATGATTAATAGCATTGGTATTACATTATTCCACACAAACTGACGTTAACAACCAACGTAGACAGGTGACTTCTGAGGAACATATGAAGCCGAGGAGTGTTTGTTGGTAAAACTGGGTTTGTTGGTAGCAGGAAGGATATGATGGAGGGAAACCAATTGTGACGTTGGTCTGGTCGTACTGCACAACAACAAGTAAACAAGGAAAGATGCCAAGAGAATAAAAGGGCTAAATGACAAGAAGGACCTGTGGAAGGAGGAAGTAGTGTAGTTAAGTTACTCAAGGGTTACATTAGATGAAAAATGTAGGGCACAAGGTTTGGTTGTCTGAGAGGAAGGAGGAACAATTATTGAGATTTAATGGATCACAATTATTTAGTTTATTTGAACTTGATTGACACTCAGCATTGAACTTGACAGTGACATTTGAAAGTTTCTCTTGGTGGCAGACTGAAAAAACAAAACCGCCTAAAAGAATTGCTATGTGTAGCTTAAATTGGTTCTTTCCAGAAAAGTGACAGGCCTTTAATCTTTCCGTTAAAGGAAGTGGTTCAAGTTCAAACGCTAGAACTCGCGAAAGTACCAGTGCCTGGTGAAGAAGCGGAGGAGGATCCCCTGGATGTACGTACTTCCAAAACAAAATCTGGTCATGTGTAAAACCCTGGTTCTCTAACAGCTACTAATGTCACTCATTGGTTTGACGATAGGATGAAGACGGACTCTTATCCTGGTGGGAAAATGTTGAAGGTTTGTTCACTTGTAGATGTTTCCTGCATTTCCTTTAAAGATATGGATGTCACCACAACATTTTTAAAAAATAAATACAATGTTCCATTATCAGGACCAGCCACTGTGATACTGCTAGACATGTATTTTATTTTAATTAAGATGATTGAGACTCAGGTTTCACACTGAAGTCTAAAGTCCTGCCCTTTGGCAAGGTTGTGCCAAACAGCTGAATAATAACAAATTATTAACTTTAATTCACTTTAATCCTGCTGACTGAGGTGGTTTCTTGCTAATAGGCCTCAGTGGTAATGGAAGAGACAGTTAGTTTGGAATCTGGTGTTAAGACGAGGATTAGCACAGATAACTAACAGCTTGTTGTTGCACTAGTCTTGTAGTCTAGTTAGGAATCAATATGAGTGAGTCCCAAATGTTCTAATGGTACTTTACAGAAAGCTGCTAAGGGAGAAGATTGAGATCACTGCGATCCCTAACTGCAGTTAGTTTGCTTTTGTTTTTTTTATTTTCAGGATGGGCAGAATGGAACGCAGCCAACCAGGATGAGGAGGCTGAAGAGTAAGACCTTAAGGCTGTCCATTTTGTACCTTAGGTTTATTTGATGATGTAGGGACTTCAGTTGGTCTCGTCTTTTTGTGTCTTCTAGAGTGGTGGAAGAAGCCGCAGACCGTGTCTTCATGGCCGCTCGTCTCTTCGTCCGCTTTTTTAACCAGCGCGGTGGCTCCCTTCAGCAGCGCATCCTAGAGCTCCTGTCCTTGGCTGACATGGCAGACAGTTTTCACAAGAAAACCGTGACTGCCAGCGTCGGAGGTGGAGTGGCCAGTGTTGCTGGCTCCATCACCACCATCACCGGCCTCATCCTGGCTCCCTTTACGGCAGGAACTTCCCTCATAGTTACAGCTGTGGGAATTGGTGTAGCCACAGCTGGTGGGTTGACATCGGCCTCTGCTAACATCACAGACACAGTTCACTCAAAAACTGACCGCCGTAAAGTGGAGAAGATGATCAAGGACTACGAAGAGGAGATGAAGGACATTAAGGATTGTCTGGAGTTTTTGCAGGTATAAAAACATATTTCCTGGTGCTCTAATCAAGAGACACATATTTTTAATGCCTGTAAAATAAAGCTCAGTGTCAAAGAGAAATGTCAACAAGACTTTTGTTGCTGCCCCTACAGGAAGGTATGGAAACACTGGAGGAGTGGGACTTTGAAAAGTACGCTGAAAGCATCTCGAAGAAGCACCTGAACCAGAACGTCAAACACGTCATGAAGGAAGGTGGAAGGGCTGGCAAGTCTTTGGTGATCAACACGGAGAGCTTGATCAGCACTGTGCAAGTTCTCAGTGTTGCTGGTGGTGCAGCCAAAGCTGCGCAGGTGATGAGTGTCACCACAGGGGTAATGTCAGGACTCTTCTTGGCTCTGGACGTGTTCTTCCTGGCAAAGGACTCCATGGAGCTAAGGAAGGGGGCCAAGACTGACTTTGCAGCCAAAATCCGGGAAGTTTGCAAGGACCTGCAGGACGGCCTGCTCCAGCTGAACAGCATCAAGGAGCAGCTGCAGAAAACCATGGATGGGATTGAAGTGGAAGTAGAAGAGGAGGATGAAGAGCAGCTGAAGTCTGACCTCAAGAAACTGGTAGAGCTTGAGGAATGAAGTTGAAGAAACTGAGATGACGTCAACACTGAATGTTGTTTTTAATTGTGTTCTATTGGGAAAGTCTTGAACATCTACATTAGTTTTTTTTTTAATTATTTAACCTCCCCGTACTGAGAAGTTACTGATCTGCTGCTGCCTCTGTCCCCAAGTGGAAATTAGTCTTTGAAAAACGTTTGAAAACCTCATTAGCCCTGGGACATGAAAAACGAAAACACCTAATTTTATAATGATACACTTGTCTTCAAGAATGAGCAATGAGCTACAAACTGAAGTCCTAACCCCAGAGAAACGTCGTGGTATTTAAAGCAGCAAATGTATTTCAGTTAAAAACAAATACAAATCTTGAACAGGCCTTCACTTTGCCCAGAGGCAATGCCTCTCCCTTAGGTGTCAAACTCCTTAACAAGTTCAAATCCCAGTTAGGGCTGTTGAGTTATGGTGGAACTAACCACCTGAAGGTGCATAGTGCAATATGATTTGGGTGGCAGTTGTGGAGACTGCTGCACCTGCAGTCCTGTAACAGATACATGGAAGAAATTGGATGAAAATCTTAAACAATGCTCTTAATCTGAACACATCCTTACGTTGAACAAGCTGCTCTGTAGATATTTTTTTTAAATAGAAACTATTGACTCTATATTAATATATTTACTCTACATTACTGTAAAAATGTTTGACTATTATTGTGTTTTAAACGTCTGTTCCTTTCCGATCATTAAAAAAATTGAAGCAGAGTTCCTTGTTCCTCATGCTTTATTAATAAGGGAATATGACCAAGGTACTTTCAGTGAATTCATCAAGTGAAAGTAAAGAATTCAGCTGCGTTCACCAAGGAATGAAGAGTCAATAAGGCAGGATTCAAAGTGGTAATGTTAAAGCTATGTATTACACAAACTATATTTTCATCAATACGCAATGCTGTTTATATTGTTCTTTTGGAAGCGAGTTGAAACATTAACAACAGTCAGTCATGACATTTGACCAAAAGAACAGACTTAGTAAAAATAGTTTCAGCTTGTGCCGAAATCGGGCCACTTGAAGCCAAAGCCCACAGCCAGTTGAAGGGTTGTTTTTAACAAGTCAGACAGAAGACTTGTCCATTTTCCCCAGTTCTAGTGTGATATGATGTTAAAGGAAGTCAGGCTTTGTTCCCACACATTAATGCTCTGGTGGACAACACTGATCCACCAAGGGTCAATGAAACACTTCTGTCTAATATTCTGTCAATGTAAGGTAGAACAGGAGTCCACTTAAGACTGATGTCAGGGATGGATTTGGATAGATGAAGTGCATCATCATCATCATCACTCTTGACACCAGATTTACGCCACTGACTTACTACGCTGACTAAATCTAAACTGACATTCTCCAGATCATTACGTATAATTTAGTTGCCGATAATTACAAAGGCAGTTGTGACTTGTTGGCATCTCTGCTGATCCAGTCATTTATTCATCACCTGCCTATTGTTTAACCTATTGATCAGTATGTTGTTCAACACATTATTACATATTACAATACAATGCAAAGTCTTCTGGGCAGTTGGTGGCCTAATGGTTAAGGAAGCGGACTTGGGTCCGCAAGGCCCCCGGTTCGAATCCCCCTACCGTCAAGTTACCACTGAGGACCACTGAGCATGGCACCGTCCCCACTCACAGCTCCCCAGGTGCTCAAAGCTGCCCACTGTTCACTTTGGTGATGGGTTAAATACAGAGGTCACATTTCGTTGTGTGCAGTGGAGTGAAACACAATGAATGAATGGAGTTTGCTTTCCTTTCCTTAATTACATTCCAAGGTTTGTTGAGTTATGAGTCCAGTAGAAAAACATCAGAATGGATGCTGATCATTTGAATTTTAGTGACTGTTATGCAAAGCAGACGTGTCTGCAATGACTGACAAGAAGAGGACAGGACTTTAGTCCAGGTGCAAAGAACATTTTTTTTTACATTATAACAACCAAAAATAACTACTGATAGTTAAAACTGGAGTGAAGTTTCATAAACTCTAAGGTTTCTTTTCACCAAGAAAAAAAACAAAACCTTTCTGTATTCAATCACCAGCTTTAGATCAAAGTGAACACAGGGTTAACAATTACACTATGCTGATTCACTCCACGTAGATGATTTCACGTGAACGTAATCAGCAGCCAATGTAATTCAAACACATACAACATACTTTCAAGTCATTGAAAGTTTATGAGAAAACACTCAGTGGTACTAACTGGTACTGCACCATACAACCTCATATGATCAACACTAAAAGCCATAAAGTTATTCTGATAAAAATTCAAAGGCGTTTATCACAAATTCTAATCATAGGAGGGAGAGGAAGAATGAACGTATGGAGTTCTTGCCTTCAGGACAGGGAACACAAATCTCCTCAGGTCCTCTGGGGACAAGGCTTGATGAGCAAATATAAAAATGTACACAGACAAGACACACCTAGCAACTAGAGACACTTACATATTTGAGCACTTTAGAAGTTGCTTAAAACATTATACCTAAATTCCTCCTCTGACAAGTTGATAAGTAATGTGATTTGTTTGACAAAAGCAAAGAAACCGTAGGGCCTTTACAGTAAAGATGTATTCAAATTATTTCTGCACATTCAGTCTCATCATCTACAAAGACTCAAACACTGAGGATATACTAAATATTTTCATTTGACTAAACTGAAGCTAAGAACAGATTGTCTTCTTGTAGTTTTGATGCCAGTAGGAACCAGCAGCTCTAGCTCCATATCAACTTCCAGTAGTTCTTTGTACAAAAAGATTTACCAGTCGTTTTGTTTTATACCCAACGCTCTTGTTGTGCATAAATAGCAGCAGACAAATCTGCTGGATTTAAAGTAACCTTGTTTTAATAATTAACATATTGTTACTCTGCCATTTGTTGAAGACAAATCCATTACATTATTAAACTTTCACTGGGTCCATATCAACTGAAGGTCAGTGATGCAAATAAAAATGTATCCAGTCCACATTATCCTAACTTTCATCCATTTTCACCAAACCTGCTTTAGTTCAATATTATTATAAAATGTTTTTTTTTCATCTTTAGTTCTTCAAAATTAATCGGTGCTCCTTATTAAATTAGCCTTTTTATTCATTAACATGTCTTCAACGTAGCACAAGAAGGCTCCCAGTATGGAGCAGTGTGATTTGGGTGGCAGTGGTGGAGACCGGTTTACCTTTAACACATATGCCATACACACTCTACTGCTAAGTTAACACATGTGATTGCAAACAACAAATGCACTAAGGAAAGGAAATCAAACTCCTTGTCATTGTGACATTGTGATCCACACCACTGCACACAACCAAACATCACCTCTGCATTTAACCCATCACTAAAGTCAACAGTGGACCTCAGTCGTAACCTGGCAGTTTGTGGATACGAACTTGGAACCCTTCAGACCCCATTATACATAACCACTACCCCACCATTTCCCCCCAAAATATGTAAATATTATAATATTAAAATATGTAAAAAAATATTTTTAAGCAGCTAGCTTTGTTTAAACATGCAGACAACAACTATAACTTGAACACCTTTCTAAACAGTTCCAGTGATGGAACCGTCTAGGTTCCACATCAGGCTCTTGTGCTAATGTGATTATGTGTCTTAGGTTGTTGCTCACACAAGTACATCATCATATTATTCCACTGCGGAGCTTTGTGCCTACATTAATAACATAAACTACAACAGTCAATCTACAATTATTTAATTACACAGTCAACAATGGCATAAAGAAGCTGCAAGTCCATTAGTGTAATAGAATGACTCTAAACTAGTAGAACGAGGAACAGGTCCAGACTCTCTTTCTTCCCTTTGTCGTTTCAGTTTCTTCAGTTCATTCAACATGTTGATTACCAGTGTAGAGATTTGGGAAGTTTCACCAACTTTTTGTCACACCTTTGACTAGGGATCATCTTTCAGTATAAAATGTTCTTTTGAACAGGGTGTGAAATGCACTTGGCCTAATATTAAGCATAACAGCCACAGCACAGAACAATCATTCTACATAAGGTGCTTATAGGGAAAGAAACTTGAATTTTAAACTTTTGTGCCCAAGGTTTAGGCAAAATTATTTCTTTATTTTGTTTAAAATAATGTTTTAAAAATAATAATAATAATAATAATAAATTTTATTTATAGGTGCCTTTCTGGACACTCAAGGTCACCGTACACAAGACAAGAAGAGAAACAATGTGGAACAGTTAAAACAATTAAAATACAATTGAAATAAATAAATCAATTAATTAAAAGTCGGTGGGGGGGGTGCTATAGGTGGTTAGGCTATATTGAAACAGTTAAAACAGTACAAGTCGGGGGTGATGGGGGGGCACGTTGGTTAAATCAGAGGAAAAATGCACTTTTGAATAGATGTGTTTTGAGTTGTGATTTGAAGTGGGAGAGTGAGTCAATGTTTAGGTCAATGTTTTAGGTTCAACAATCCATAAATCAGCAATAGTGATATGGCAACGATATTAGCTGTCTGTGGTTTAGCGAATACAAATAAGGACAACTGTTTGGTGTTTGATATAATCGTTGGACGGGTCATCAGGCAGCAGTTATATAATATCTGCAGCAGCACACACAGCAGAAAGCAAGAAGGTTGATGATGACGTTTACATTGTGACGGTCAATTCAATGTCTACTCAGTCTGTTTGAAGAGCAACTGCACCGATGGCTCTGTAGGCCATTAAAGACAACAGGGAATAATATTTACAAATCTTGACGTGTTGAAACCAAACTCCCATTAAAACACGTCTTTCCATGCTGCTGTCTGACGACTGAGGGACATTATCACCAACGACAACAATGACACAAGGACCTGAAGTCAAGAGGAAAAAAAAGCCATGAAAAGCCATTGACCTTTTTACATAACACTTTGACAAAACAACAATGTCAGCTTTATTAAAATGCAAATCCCTTGAAAGATAAAAAAACAGTACACACCTACAGAGGGCACATAATTTCTGCATTAATCAGTTCAGTTGTATGTAACTAAAACAACAAGTCTTACAAAGCTCAGAGATATGTACTATTTTTATGTCTGGGTTTCAACATTGACGTGCGTCAATGCGTGAATTCCTTTAAACATGTGTTGCCGGTCGGACCCGTCCAGTGGGTTTAATTATGTCGTGCTGTGCCAAAACAAGCAAACTGCCATTAATGGGAGGGTGAGAGGTGGTAATTGGATCTCATCAGAAACGTCAACTCTGTTGCACACAATAGATGAGCAGGATCTGTTTGTGACTCTCCGGCCTTGTTGCCTGGCCTTGTGCAAACAGGACAACGCACTCAGGACGAACACCATGCATATAAATAGATAGACGGCCAGACAGACAGACAGCCAGACAGACAGACAGACAGACAGACAGACAGACAGATAGATGGATAGATAGATAGATATGACTTTATTTATCCCTCAGGAAATTAGCAGCAGAGCAGCAACGAACAAGTGTTAGATACAAGAAGTACAATAAAGACCATTACAATAGGAACAATATGGGTGGGGTTGAGATATGTACAACCAAAACAATGAACAGTAGATGTTAGTAGGTAATGTTAGTAGTATACATACACAGGAAAGTAGGAAGGCTAATGCAAGTAGTGCTAGTAGCTTAAGTGGTAGTCAATGCAATATAATTCTAAGCTACAGACAGACAACAATGTTATATTTGTAATAACGTCAGTGAATCTAAGGCAGACAAAGGTTTCACGGGGGACTATTTTTCATCCCATGAAACAATTTGTAAAAGATGTTACACTTAATACACAGTGTCTCCATAAACGATATTGGTAAAGAAGAAAAAAAGGAATGTTTCAGTGGGCTCTCCATCCACAGCAAGCCTTGTTGCAGTGTGATTGGTGTGACAGTGGTGGAAACTGCTGCCCCCTGCAACGCGGTAACAGATAAGATGATGAAGATGAACAATATCAGCCCAACACTGACTAGATACATGAAGTTCAACAACAGCCAACCCTAGTTTACACATTGTATGACAAAAGTTTGTCATGTGAGTTTCATGGGACAAAAAGTTTCCAGATGAAGGAAGTAAATTAGTGGGGGAATTTTATATGTCACAGTTTAATAAAACATCCTGTTCTGAGTACAGTTTATCTGGCCTGTGTTCTTGCCACTCTAAATTCCACAGCGTACACTTTTGCATGTGACTGCATATCATCGTTTCTGCAGATCCACTCAGGGAGCTTGCAGTATCCTGCTCTACCACATCACATACCTTAACTTTCAGGTGTATTGCAACACACTGAATAATCAAGGTACACTGTGCCTATTGTTACATTTACCCAAAGGAAACACTCTTACATGACTCTTGTCACTCACAATGTTGCGTTTCAAGAGCACAAAAGCACAGGGTTAAAAATAATCCCAAGGTTAACCATGGACATCATGTTCCAGTTTTCTCAGACCACAGCTTCATATTTTATGTTTAATTATTGAAACAGATTAACTATTGAAATGGAGGGTGTTGTGGTGAGATTAAAATAAGTGCAGTATTCCATTGTAACATCTTCTAGATTCATTTTATTCTGTTTTATTGCTAAAACTGTGTTTAACTGAGGTTTTATAAATGGACTATTGACAAAGGATGACAAATCTTGGAACCAAATCACAATCACAGAGACTTGGTGGCGTTATACGCATGATCATATACAGATATTCCAATGTAATCCAAATCCAAAGTGAACTATTTCCAACCTTCTTTTTCAATAATTGTGAACACAGATTTCAGGTCAGCCATCTCTATCAGACTATTCTAGACTCTTCGATCCTGTTTGTAAAGAACCTTAACAGTGGGTTTCTTTTCCTGATTGATGGAAATCTGGAACAAACTGCGCAGCTTTTCTTTCATAGACAACAGTGACCATGTGCCTTTGTGCAATAAACGGCAAATCCGACTATTCTCTAAATAATCTAGTCCGAATGCACAAGCTCTATTCGTTCACAATGAGCATAGGAACAGTTTTTAGAAGCATGACAGGTTCCCACAGAGACTGTTGATGTGTCAACTCCCCAACAATGGACAAAGAAAAACAAAGTGCTGCCACAATTCTAAAGTGGAATTAGTGTTGGAACAATCCAAATGAAAAAGGCTGTGAGACGGATTACAAGGCATCAAACAAGCCTGGTATCTTAAATTATTCTCTTTTATTCCACTTACGAATGTAAAAAGTAAGGAAGAGAGACAGAAGGAATTTCTGTTGTTTTGAAAAACATGCAAACACCTGGTAACATTTTCTCTTTACGCAAGAGACGCTACTCAGGAAACGTCAGGGGAGCAGCTAGGCGTAAAAATATCTGAACTAATACCAGCGTCACTGCTGCGTCACTGCCACATGGCATAGAAACCAGTGTGGAGACAAGATATCTGTCTTTTTTGACAAAATCTATACCGACTGCATTGGAACAGTGCTGTGTGAGAGTAAAAAGGAAAGAAAAGAAAGAGTGAATTAGGTAAAAAATAAACAGGTAAGCGAATTAATAAAACTGAAATAAAAAATAGTTTATTGTTATAATAAAATTTTATAACTTTGTCTGTTTATTTATCAGGTTAAAAAGATCAAAACTTATGATTTCCTATTTAAACTAGCGCAAAAGAACAACTAGAAGAGCACCAAATGTCAGTCTAAATAATTTTATGTATATAATGTTTATATATATCATATCCGGACTTGGGTCCGCAAAGTCCCCGGTTCAAATCGACCAGCTCCCAGGTTGCCACTGAGGTGCTCTGAGCAAGTCCTGTTGCAAATCTTTTGATTGGAGATGTTCCTTACAGCAGTGGTCCCCAAACCCCGGGCCGTGGGTCACTTGGTACCGGGCCACACAGAAAGAAAAAAAAAAATACACATAATTTGTTTGATTCATTGTCCGAGTCTTAATGATGTTTTATTTTGAAAAGTGGCCAGAATCTCTCTGTTACATCTATCTCACTTGACACAGTCAAGTCCTGAACACCATAAGTCACGTGATACATCCCGCTAAATTAAAAAAAGATTAACTGCTGAAGATCGTCTGTTCGAGACATCAACTCTGCTGTTTTTCTGGATTAAAGTCATGGCAGAGTACCCTGAGATCACCACACCAGCACTGAAAACCCTGTTGCCATTTCCAGCATCGGATCTGTGTGAAGCAGGGTTTTCTGCAGTGACGACCACCAAAACAAAATTACGGAACAAACTGGACCTAAGTAGCACACTTCGGGTGTCATTGTCTCCCATAACACCAAGACGGGACCGTCTCGTTACAGCTAAACAAGCTCAGGGCTCTCATTGATTCAGTGCTGCTGTGAGTCGCGAGTATTTTCATACCCTTTGTTTTTGTGTTGTGTCTTATTTTGAAAGTATGTTTAAATGCGACCACAGTGTGTTTTATTGTGTTGGGGAGGGACGTGGCTAATAAAGTTTCACATGATTACACAGTGGATTTACGTCAATTTTTATTATAGAGAAAATACAACAGTTTTTAATGCCGATCTCATCATTTTATTTTGTTTATATCCGCTACACCGCGCCGTGAAAATATTGTCAGACATCAAACCGGCCCATGGTACAGAAAAGGTTGGGGACCACTGCCTTACAGGACCATGTTATATGATTTGCCAAAGCCAGCTACAATAATACACAGCTCCAACCTCTCAGTACCATGGGTCTGCACGCCAATCTTTGTCCACATGTAAAGTGTCACATTCAAACACACATTTGTTTAGCTCTTCCCACTCAACAATTTCTTCTCAACAACATATACTGTTAAAGTATGGTTTGTTGTTGTTGTTGAGATGATTCCCACATATCTATGGAACCAATCAAAAAGATCAGGCACAAAGGGCTGAATCTTATCTGATTTTGTCTACACACCCAACGGCGCTGTTGACCTTGGCCACGTCTAATACCAGATGTAAATGAATTTTCTGCCAAACACTTCTCACTTGTCCTATCCGTGCCCAGTACAAAATCCTTCTGTTTACTGGTTGGCCATCCACAACCATACCTGTCTGACCTCCGTCATGTCCACACTCCCTGCGACCATCTTCCTCCACTTACCTGTCCATCCCAACTGCCCGTCTCAGCACCATGGGAAACAGAGTATTCCACATCTCTGGAATTGGCTACCATCCCAACTCAGACACATGGACTCATTCCCCCATTTCAAATTTCAACTGAAAACACATCTGTTCAAAACTTCCTATTCCACGTTCACTTAGTTGATGTGACCCCTTGTTGTTTTTATTTTATTTATTGCTCTGTTTTACTATTGTAAATATATTAAACACTGTACCTTGAGTGTTTGGAAAGGCGAAATGTATTATTATTGTTATTATAGTGTGTTCTGGAACAACAAGCAAAAATGACTCAGTTCACCACATCACTGTTTGAATAACGCCTTGTTGTTCTTTGAAGGAAGTGTTTCAGAATACTCCCTAAACATCACAAGGAAGTGTATTTCATGTTTAGTAGTAACACATGACACAGCTTTGGAAAGATGTGTGTGAGAGTGTCAAATGATTGGGTAGATGTTCAAATTATGAGGTTGAGAGCATGGTTCTGGGAAGAAATATTTATCTGACTAATGACAAGAAAAAAGGTGGGGACATAAAAAGACTGCCTCAAATATAAAACAAATGAGATTATAATCTTCTTTTGCCTTTGACTTTTTTCATCAACATTTTTCATCTCCCCCTGTTCTTTGTATCTTCTACTCTGACTCCAACTACCTCCATGTCCTCCCTCACTGCATCCATCACCTCTTTGTCTCCTACCTGGTAGCTCCATCTCTAGGACATGTCCACACCATCTCAATCTGGCTTCTCTAGCTTTTTCTCCAAACCTTCCTGTCTGTGTTGTCCCTCTAATCACCTCATTCCTGATCCTGTCCATCCTTGTCACCCCGGGAAACAATCTCAGCGTCTTTAACTCCTCCACCTCCAGCTCTGTCTTGTGTCTTCTACCTATTCCTAGTGTCTCTAATCCATCCATCATGGCTGGTCTCACAGCCATCCTGTAAACCTTTCCTTTCACCTCAGCTGACTCTCTCCTATCACGGAAACATGTGTTGCTTTTGTTCTCCCCTTTTCATAAGCTGATTCACTGATAACACTCACTTCACAATTTAAGCAGCTGCTGTTAAGTGGGTTTCGACTCAGTGACTGTGGCAGCAGACGAGCAACACATAAACACTGTGGAACCGAACCAACAAACAGGTTTTTGCTTTTAATAAATGACTACGTCTTTCAGGGAAGTGCATGACTTGTTAGGTAGGTTATCAACCGTCTATTATTCATTTAATATCAGGTTAACAGGCTAACATTAGCCATGGAGTCAAGACGGGACTCTACAATTTAATCACACCATTATCACACCACTACAGATACCATCAGTATAAGATGTGTTTTTAAATCAACAGGGTAATAAAACTTAAAGACTTAATTACAGATAAAGATGTAGTTAATACTTAACTTGTATTTTAATTTTTTTTTCATAAAACCTTTTTTTATTTAACCACATATTTTTCTTTTTATACTTTTGTTATATATCTCTGTCTTATATTAAATTTAGTCAAAATGCTCACAACGTATTTTCGTCAACATTATGTCTGTGAGAATATCAGAACATTCTGTGTTCTTGTTTGGTTTAACCTGTGCACATGCAGGGAATTTGAATGTTAGTGAAATCATTGTCATGGTGACAAGTAATACACACCATTGCAGACAACAAAAGGTTAAAATTGCATTTAACTTGTCACAATAGTGAGCTCAGGTGGCCAGCAGATAGGAACGGTGGCAGCACAGTGACCTTTGGCGTCACATGTGAACTTCTGACACAAGACCAAACCATCACCACCGATGCATTTGTCCATTGAGTGCATGTATGTAAGGAGTGCTTTCCCGAAACCAAAAATAGAAGAAACCAAGGCCAAAAAGTGTAAAAACGGAAAGAAATGTCAATTATAAGTGTTGGTTCCATGACAAGATAAGTTGTTTCAAAGAATGAAATCATTAAAATATGATTTCTTAATTTGTGATAAAAAATATTTTGGCCAAAAAAGGAAAATTTAGGCAGCTGAAAATTGGATGCATCTGTAATATATCAGTTGACAAAACATTTATTTTAGCTCTTAACGACTAATGTCATAAACTGTTTTTCAGTTTATTGCAAACATCTTAGTGGCATGGTGTTCATATTAGCATTAAACATGAAGTGAAACTGTAAAATCAGTGATCAACTCCATAAAACAGAGAGAAAATACCTCCGTGGGTTATTTTCTCTTAAATAAAAATCCCACAGAGACAATAAATATTGCTTTTCATTAAAACTTGTTTCTGTCCAAATGTGAGCAAATAGTCCGGTCCAAAAGGGATTATGGTCAAGAGTTGCCTAGACTTGCCGTTTCCTTGATAAGTGAAAGTGAATATAACAAACCATTAAAGACAATGGTGACTCACCACCCACTAAATCCTGCACTGCCAGTTTCTCTTATTGTCTGTCTCGGTCTCATGACTCTAAATACATGATTGACATGTAATCTTCTGTTGCATGTGGTTTGCGCTGTGTTTCCTTAAGCACCAAATCCACAAATGGACTTCAGGTCACAAAAAGATGTAGATGTTTTTAAAGACAGTCAGTGACTACAGTAGTTATGTCAGTTAGTAAAGGCAATAATAATAAATTTCAATGAAAAATATATCTGAGAAGTCTCACAGTCACTTCACTGTTTATAGAGTTTTGTCACAGGTGGGTAAGAAACAGTACTTAAAGAAGACATTTGAATTCTTTTATGCGCTAAATGACAGAAATTTGACTACATCACACTATTGTCTTGTAACCAACAGGTGAATCTGGTGTTGCTTTTAGGAAGCCTGCCATTAAATTGACATCAACAAATTTAGGAAAATTAGTTAAACTCAAGAACTGGAGAAATACTGTAAGTTATTTGAGCAATTGACATATTGAAACAACAAAACAAACAAAACACAGAATTGTCCACCTATTGACCAACAATTGCATGTAATTGTATGTATTATTTTACAAATTCAGTTCAAACATGAGATGTGATAGACTTGCCTGGGTGAAGTTTCAACATGCAATAATCACACCTGGGATCACCCTCATAGGCTAAAACTGGGCAGGCACCAATTTCCTTTTCACCAAATGTTAAAATAAACAGAAACATGCAGGGTAAATATTTAAATAATTGTAGACTGAAACAACAGCAGCAGATCCGGATTTGAAGTGCGGATGCAAACAGGTGGAGGACGGGGGGAGGAAGGGATATAAGTGTGAGCACAAGCATTGGTGGACCAACAATGGCTCTAATTTTAATTAATAGTTAATTAATACTTAGCCCTATGTAAGAGGGACATGAACAGACTTGAGGAACTTAACAGTATGTTATAAAGGATAGTAGTTGATGGTCAATATGTATATACTTCTATTTATAACTTGAGTTTGACATATGTATCTAAAAAAGGGTTTAGAACTGGGATTGTGTCACTACAGTGATGTTTTAAACGCCTAAAGAAACGGCTCACCACCTAACTGGGCCACAACATGCAGTAAATGAGATAGAAATGTGTTCTGGCAGGTTACATACTGAGGTGCTCTGATCATAGCATTGCTCAGACCAACAAAACTTCCTGTGAGTTCACCACCCGCAGGCTTACGAGATTGTGCAAAGTGATTTGGGTGGATGGACAGGCAGATAGGATGAATGAATTTAAAAGATAACACATAAAAAACAACTCTCATACATTTACCATATGATATATATATAGTGTGTATTGGGGATATGTGTTTTAGTGATTACTCAATCCTCTCCAGGTAAACTAGGGATTAGCCTGGTTATAAAGTGCATCCCTGTCTCCTCTGTCTATGATGAGGAAACCATCGGAGGGATTCGTGGATAAAAAAGTAGGGGATCTGCATCCCTGCTTCCACCTATGGATTGATCACATTAAGTGCACACCTTCAAAATGTATCATTTAAAAAAAGGATTTTTTTTTCTACCAAATACTATTTTTAATTATATAATTTTGTTTTTTCATGAACTTCAAGAACTGAACCAAAAAAATTCAAAAAGAACAATGTTGTTGAAAATTATTTTGTCATGTACTGCTACTGTAACCTGTCAATTACCATTGTGCAACTCAAACACAAATGATCATATATTTCCTGACAATGTTCACATGTTGGGCTCTGAACTCACACATGGACTAAGACCTTATATAAATTAACTCTAAAGTCAACTGGTGAACACGCAGCAGATAATTTATTGATGATCTTCTTTTTTAAGGATGTAGATGCTTTCATTTACTCATACAGTCCATGTACTGTTACTTAATATTGTTTTATTTTGTTCGGAAAGGCACTGTACAATGAAGATGTTCTATGTTGAAATTTGTTTCAACATACTGCTTTTGGAGACTCGTCGACACAGTAGGGGTCACATTCCAAGTGACAAAGCAAAAGGTAAAAAAAAAGCCCTTACATATGGATTCCCATCATACACGCCCTGAAGCTGCCAGTCTCCACCCCGCCCTCATGAAAACTCTTCTGCGATGTCATTTGATTCGGTGCAAGATGCTTTCCTTGTCTGTGTGTTGCTATTTAAACTGGAGGAGAAGGGAACAGGTGTCATACCTTCACAGGAGACAGAACCTCAACGGTGAAACAACTGAGGATACATTTGAGAAGACGTAAACTTTAACTTGAAGCCTGTGTCACATGACTGGATTGAAAGAAAGGACACTTAAAGGTAGGCTTATATGGTTGACTTCCCTTGTATCATTCTTTGTACTGTAGAAACTGATGATTCTGAGCTAGATCTGTGTAGCATATGACTTGAAGTATTTTAAGTATGAAATGTTTAGGTAAAATTTATTTTAAAAATAGTTCTTACAAATTTCATTTAGTCATCTTAGTACTAATGTTAATAGTGAATATTAAACATTGTGTGTAACAAAATACTGATAATAAAATAATTCAATTCTAAATAATATTCCTTTTTTATAATTTAATCTTTCAATTATTTTTATGCCCCACTTTCTGCCAAAGAAATTATTGTTTCTTTGGAGACAAAATAATTAGTGGTATTCCAAAATGTGCATTATCCCAATCACTTGGTAGTAAATTTCCTTGTGGAGAAATATTGCATATCAGTGCAATGCAAACCTTTTTGTTTTAAATTATGAGGTCTCTACAATCAAGTGAAATGGGGGAGTGGTAGAAGAAGTGGTTGGGAAGGTCACAGATTCGACACCATCAAATATCTGCTAGCCAATGAGGTGCACCGAACATATTTATAATTTATATGCAGTTTAAAAACTTCACACACCCTGCTTAAAACAAAACCAAAAGTACTAGTTTGAAGGCCAAGGAAGAAGATTCCACATTTCTTACCATTATGTGAAACTTATTTTTTTACCTTAATTCAACTTTGAAAATCTAGTAATGTTAGCATGAATCGCAATTGGACAAATGATGGGTTTTTGCTAAGTTTTGCTTCAATAATCAAAAGCTAAAGTTGACTTCTCCATTTCAGGTATGGACAACAGACTGCTGCTCACATTCCTGTTTGTGGTGCTATCATGGTCTTCTACCATGGCACAAACCACTGTGGCAGTGACAGAGGAGTCAGGGTACGATGACCCATTGGTGACAGAAGACCCAGTCCTAGAGTTAACTCTAGCAACAGACGATCCAACGTACGATGTTTCTCTACCAGTGGACACAACCGCAGATGCACCAACAGGTGAAAGCACAACAGTTATTTCTTCAACAACCACAGCAGCACCAGGAACTGGAGCAACAACCACAACAGTAGCACCAGGAACTGAAGCAACAACAACAACAGCAGCAACAACAACAACAGCAGCACCAGGAACTGAAGCAACAACCACAACAGCAGCACCAGGAACTGGAGCAACAACCACAACAGCAGCACCAGGAACTGGAGCAACAACCACAACAGCAGCACCAGGAACTGAAGCAACAACAACAACAGCAGCAACAACCACAACAGCAGCACCAGGAACTGAAGCAACAACCACAACAGCAGCACCAGGAACTGGAGCAACCACAACAGCAGCACCAGGAACTGCAGCAACCACAACAGCAGCACCAGGAACTGGGACAACAACAGCAGCACCAGCAACAGCAGCATCGACAACAACAGCAGCACCAGGAACAGGGGCAGTGACCACAACAGCAGCACCAGCAACAGGAGCAGCGACCACAACAGCAGCACCAGGAACAGGGGCAGCGACCACAACAGCAGCACCAGCAACAGGGGCAGCGACCACAACAGCAGCACCAGCAACAGGAGCAGCGACCACAACAGCAGCACCAGCAACAGGAGCAGTGACCACAACAGCAGCACCAGGAACAGGGGCAGTGACCACAACAGCAGCACCAGCAACAGGAGCAGCGACCACAACAGCAGCACCAGCAACAGGAGCAGCGACCACAACAGCAGCACCACTGGTTTTCAACGACACTGTAGAAACCCTTGAGGTGAGTTACACTCAATAGAAACAACAATATTTTTATGAATGTTCTTGTACTGTATGATTACAATATACTATCATACAAAGTACTGTATGGAGGTAACATTATTGGAAACAGCCTTAAAGACAGGAGAAAAGGCAATAGTAATAGCATGTGGTGAGGTTATCAGACACAGTTGTGGCAGAATCGACTGTCTATATTGTTTATAGAAATAAACCCCAACCAATCCCTTTGTTAATCCATTTCAGATAAACAGTTTTGGATCAACTAAACCGTCTCTTATTTGCTTTTCAGACAACAATTACTTCCGAGACATGTGGTACAGAGCACCTGTGTGGAGCTCAACCAGAGGACTGCAACCCAGGAAATTCAGGAAATTGTCTTTTTGCTGGAGCCAAGAAGATAGGCCAAAATTATCAAATGGAATTGTCGGGAGAGTCAGATGGCTACATTGCTTGCACCTTCTCTCCTGATGGAGATTTTGTATGTCTCTTTTACCACAAATCTAAAAAACCATCTATTCATATGCAGTACATTCTACATTAGATAATTCTTGACAATTCTCTTCTTCTCACCACAGGGAAACAACGAAATAACCTACATCTGTGCTAACCATAACGGCAAAGTCAAATTTTTCACTGCTCGCTTGAATAAAGGCCAGTTGAAAAAAGAGGAGGTTGGTGACATTTGTAACTGAATCACTGCAGATAAGCTAAGTATTGGAATCTTGTGAAAAAAGGACACTAAAAAAAGTATTTAATTTTCTTTTTTGCAGCTGCCTGCAAGCTCTGTTAAGGGGAAAATCAATAATAAAAAAATCCAGTGTTCATTTCTTGCCGCTTTAACTCAGGAGGGAGCAAGAGCAGGTGATAATTTTGCCATGTCACTGGCCACTGGAGACTATAATCCCGGTAAGTTCACATCCATGAATTCACCCAACTGTCTTAGACAAGGCTTCAGCTGAGAAAAGACCATTTATTTGAAATCTTTTTATTTTTCTCCTGCACAGCTTCAGAGGAACTGTTTGCACCCACTTATACTTTTAAGAGCTCTGTACTTAACCTGGCAGATACCAACTCCCCTGTCAATAATGTCATCTCTACTACAACCGCTGCACCCTCCACTAACGGTCCTACTGCTAATCCAACCACAGGTCATGCTGTGTCCTTCCACAAATCTGCTTTACAAGGTAAGAATGAAAAACCCAACATGTTCCACAACAATAATTTAAGCGTTGAAAAATTTAAGCGTTGATAAAGTATCTCTATTTAAGACTAATTTGAAAAGTGTTTCAAAGTGTGTCAGTTTGAAAAAACAAGGGTTTCAGTGTTTTGACAGTACAAATCCACAGGGACATATCTAATGGTTGAATCAGCAATGCAACCTCCTCAATATGGTTTTAATTAGTAAAATGAATGACTTTATAGGCATTGCTGTGATTATTGTGCCATTTCTAATTCATTTTTTCCATTCCCTTCTGTCTTGTCACCTTTAGCTCTGCTGATCATTGTGAGCACCTTGGCTGTATCCCTGGTCTGAGGATGTTGAAATTGCTTTATCTAAAGACACTTCAGACAAATTTCACAAGTTTCTTTCACATCTTCTTTATCCATAAATATAATCTGAGGAAAGTTGTTTCCTCCACAGTACACAATGATATAACATTGGCATTTAAACTCACTGGAGGGGACAGAGGGGATGATGGTGGACCGTGGACTGGATTGCGGACTGCCTTCTTCACACTGTTGTTTTGCCTGAGTCAGAGTCTGAATTTTACAGTGAATTGTGCATTATTTAATTGTTTGATACACATGTTCTGTACCATAGGACTGCTGGATTTCGGTCCTAGGTCCGAAGTCTAAAAACAGGCCTTTAATCCCACAGGCAATTAATCCTGCAGACTCTCTGGACCATGTGGTCAATACATGGTTTTTACAACCAGGTGTTATTATTTTCACTTTATAAGGGATAGAATTCATGAGTCACAACCATTTTCCTAGATGAAGCCTATGTTGGCTGATATTTGTGTGTGAACATATACACTGTGTGTCAACATATATATATACATATATATATGATTTTTGTTTGGCTTTTTTACACTTAATGTAATTTAATAAGATTATGAATTATAATAAAATATCTATTGTATAAAAATATCTGGTCGTGAAAATGTGGTTTCTGTTCAACTGTCCCAAAACAATAATTTGGATAATTATGATATCAATATATAAATACATCAATATACCATTTTTTTTTTTTTGATCACATAGTGCTGATGGTTTGAGGAGACACAATCAAGAACAAGCCCTGAACATTACTTCTGAGATCCAAAAACCAAAAAGTGGGCTGATGCTAAAACATTTGAAAACGCTATAGTTGTGTTCCATACATCATGAATTTCCTATTAGGTTAACTTTAAGATTATTGTATAAAACCTTCACATATTTAAAAAAAAAGTTTTAAACATCACATGTTTGAGTTTGACTCCAAGATCATATGACCCGATAAACATAACTTTATACAAATATATGTATAAATATGGTTTGCCAACAAAAATAAGCAGTAGTGTACTAATATTTATTTATTCATTAAACATTAGTTGTAGGGATGTCCGATATGACATTTACTGATACCGATATGAACCGATATTACCCAAACATTTAATTTTCGATACCGATATGAACCGATGCCGATACTGATAAAGGAAGCTAATTTCCCCTGAATTAGTCTGATACCAGATTAAATGCATTCTATTAATAACTCTGTACAACATAAACACTGTACAACATAAACACACTACTTCAAGTTGTGGAAAAATGACACATTTATTTTTTTAACCATTTTGTCTGAAACAGTCCTATGATTCTTTGTGCAGCATTTGATGTAAACAAGAAATATCTAGTGTTGGACAGAATAACTTTCCAGAAACATTGATTAACATTATAAAGTGGGCTCATTCAGCCCTCACAACAATAGTCAATATAAATGGGCACAGATAGAAACAGCTGCAGTATAAGAGTAAAAAGACCTCTTTAATGACATTACAGTAGCCCGGCTACAGAAACTCCACACGTTTAATAAAAACAGCGTCTTGAACGGGAGCAGACGACTAGTTCTCCGAACTAGTCGTCTTCACGATGAACTCCGTGAAGTTGACTGATTTCTTTTGCTCTCGTCTGTTTTTTACCATATTTTACTCAGAGTCTTTGAGAAAGAGAGAGAGAGAGAGAGAGCGAGAGAGACAGACAGAGAGAGAGAGAGAGAGAGAGAGAGAGAGACAGCTGCTACCGCCGCTGCTGTGTTGCTGTCGTTTCACTGAGTCCAATGTTGTTTTTCTTTAATTCGCTGCATATAAACGCCTCATGATAAAGTGTTAAAATCCCCCACCTCCTACCCCCTAGCATGACCAGCTCCTTGCAGTCAATAACAATTACAGTTTTCTATCCACAGAAAACTCCAGACCACGGACAGTTGCTGTAGCATTGCTCATTGTAGCTGTCTCTTTAAATGACATCATTAATCACGTGCAGGTCAGAGTGTCAGTACTGCTGATTCAGTTCCTCATGCGGAAGTCCAGCGGGAGTCGAGCGTATTTGCCGAGACAGCGGCAAAACTGCATCGGATGAATATTATCGGTGGAAAAACCGATACCAATAAAATCCAATATAAAAAATTATGTGCATAACGGCCCGATATTTATCGGTGGACCAATATATCGGACATCCCTAATTAGTTTTCTTACATTGATAAATAATGATTGGAAAACTTCTATGCTGGCTGCAAAAATAAACAAATGTATTTTTGCAGAGCACGTCAAACTGCACATCTAGTCATAATTGCAATTGTAGTATTACACTATGGGATCACTATGAATTCATTCATTTGTCAAGTGGCACTGTAAGATTACCAAAAAGCCAATAGAATGGTCAACACAGTTTGTGCTAACATACGCGGCTGAATGCTTTGAGTTGAGAAATATAAAGAATTTCTTAATTTCTCAGTATTCTCCATGTTGTCCTTTAAAATCCAAGCAAAAAGGCTCATGACATAATTTATTTATACTGCAACATTGTTGCACATTTTTATCAAAATGTGCAGAAATACTTTTTCGGGGAAGTGGTAGCAGCTTATAGGACCAAACTTGGGTCCCCACACACTGCTCTCTTGGCACTCATAGCCGGTGACTGTTAACTTTGGTGATGGGTTCATGCAGTGGCGTCTATCACAATGTCAAGGAGTTTGCTTCCTTTAATTTCCTATTTCCTGCTCACTTAAGGGGAGCAAAACTGGACAGACCTGGCAGACCTAAGCGTATCGTGAGGGTTTGTTGGGAACGTCTGGCGGAACCCTCTGTGAGGGAGGCCTTTAACTCCTACCTCCGGAAGAACTTTGAACAGGTTCCGAGGGAGTGGGAAGACATTGAGTCTGAATGGACCAGGTTTTCCTCCTCCATTGCAGAAGCAGCTGTTCGAAGCTGTGGGCATAAAGCCTCGGGTGCCTGTCGGGGCGGCAATCCCCGAACTCGTTGGTGGACACCAGAGGTTGGGGATGCCGTGAAGATGAAGAAGGAGTCCTACCGAGCCTGGCTGGCTCGGGGGACTCCTGAGGCTACCGATAGGTACAGGTTGGCTAAGTGGGCCGCGTCGCGGGCAGTGGCGGAAGCAAAAACTCGGGCTTGGGAAAAGTTCGGAGAGGCCATGGAGGAGTATTATGAGTTGGCCTCGAAGAAATTCTGGCGAACCGTCCGGCGCCTCGGGGTGGGCAAGCAGTTCCCCGTCCACACTGTTTACAGTGAGGATGGGGAGCTGTTGACCTCTGTGGGGAGTGTTGTTGGACGGTGGAAGGAATACTTTGAGGATCTCCTAAATCCCACTGACACGTCTTCCTGGGAGGAAGGAGAGACAGGGTGCTCAGTGGATGACTCACCAATCTCCTGTTAATCTCGCCGGGGGTGGATGAGATCCGCCCTGAGTACCTGAAGTCTCTGGATGTTGTGGCACTGTCTTGGCTGACACGTCTCTGCAACATCGCGTGGCATTCAGGGTCGGTACCTTTGGAGTGGCAAACTGGGGTGGTGGTCCCTATTTTTAAAAAAGGAGACCAGAGGGTGTGCTCCAACTACCGGGGGATCACACCCCTCAGCCTCCCGGAGAAAGTTTACTCCAGGGTATTGGAACGGAGAATTCGGCCAATAATCGCACCTCAGATTCAAGAGGAACAATGCGGTTTTCGTCCTGGTCGTGGAACACTGGACCAGCTCTACACCCTCCAGAGAGTTCTTGAGGGATCATGGGAGTTTGCCCAACCAGTCCACATGTGTTTTGTGGACCTGGAGAAGGCTTTCGACCGGGTCCCTCGGGGACTCATGTGGGGGGTACTCAGGATGTACGGGGTTGGAGGCTCTTTGCTAAGAGCTGTCCAGTCCCGGTAATAAGTCGGATCTGTTTCCAGTGCATGTTGGACTACGGCAGGGCTGTCCTTTGTCACCGGTTCTGTTCATCACTTTTATGGACAGAATTTCTAGGCGCAGTCAGGTGTCGGGCGGGGTCCAGTTCGGGAGACACCAGATTTCATGATGGGCTCTTCGAACCAGGACCTACAGCATGCACTGGGGCGGTTCGCAGCCGAGTGTGAAGCGGCTGGTATGAAAATTAGCACCTCTAAATCCGAGGCCATGGTTCTTGACCGGAAAAAGGTGTTAAGTACACTCCAGGTCGGGGGAGAGATCCTGCCTCAAGTGGAGAAGTTTAAGTATCTTGGGGTTGTGTTCACGAGTGAGGGAAGGATGGAACGGGAGATTGACAGGCGGATCGGCGCAGCGACCGCAGTAATGCGCTTGCTGCATCGATCCGTCGTGGTGAAGAAAGAGCTAAGCCAAAAGGCGAAGCTCTCAATTTACCGGTCAATCTACGTTCCTACTCTCACCTATGGTCATGAACTTTGGGTCATGAAAGAACGCGATGCCACATACAAGCGGCGGAATTGAGCTTTCTTCGCAGGGTGGTAGGGCGCTCCCTTAGAGATAAGGTGAGGAGCTCTGTCACCCGGGAGGAGCTTAGAGTAGAGCCATTGCTTCTCCACATCGAAAGGAGTCAGTTGAGGTGGCTTGGGCATCTACATTGGATGCCCCCTGGACGCCTCCCACGGGAGGTGTTTGGGTCATGTCCCACTGGGAGGAGACCCAGGAGAAGACCTACGACACGCTGGAGCGACTATGTTGCCCGGCTGGCCTGGGAACGCCTTGGGATCCCCCCAGACGAGCTTGAGGAAGTGTCTAGGGAGAGGGAAGTTTCTGTGTCGCTCCTCCGAATGTTGCCCCCGCGACCCGGCTCCGGATAAGCGGAGGATGGATGGATGGATGGATAATTTCCTATTTAACACATATTTTATGATAACTTAATTTTTGAAAGAATGTTTTGTGCATTTATTACATGATAAAATGTTGGTTCTCAAATAATTTTTGGTAAGTTAATTCTTTTTGTTTCTGCTGACCTTCAAAGCACCTGCCCAGTTATACTTCTACTGTCTTCATATTCCAGAGGTGTGAAGTTTTTGCAAGCAATGTCAGATTTGGTGCAGTGAAAATTTGCACCAAATCTGACATTCGGCCAGACATTCTTCTAATGATTACTATTGAAAATCAACATGTAAATATGTTACTTTGTCACTTGCAAAATTTACTTTCATGTTGCAAATTAGAATCTGTTGCCAATGATCTTATCTGGATATATAAATTATTAATCAGCTTTTTTTTTAAATCAACATCTATTAAAACATTTATTGGTTTAAAGCTAAACCAATGCTTATTGGTTTGTTTAAATGTTTGTATAAATAAATTAGATCAGAGAATAGTGCATTTTGACAAAAGACAGTGCTGAATAGACAATTAAAAGCAATAATAAAAGTAATTATACTTCTCAGAAAATTTTAAACAAATTATCTGCATTAATGTGAAGGTGGACTATGAGTTTTGTAGTAACCAGGGCGTGTCTCATAAATGTCACGCAGGTCCCATTTAATCTTCAGGCAGGCCAAGTCTACTGCCATCGTCTGGTGAAATATGAAATTGCTTTTTATGTACAGTTGGATTATTTAATGGGGAAAACAATGCTGAGGAGTCCTATGTTAGTGACAGACCGTACGGCCAGAGGAAATGAAGATGGATCTGGCTGGGGGACTGGCCTTTGTTGATACCTTAACTAATATTACCACAGCTCACATCTGCTGCAAACAATATGGTTAACAGAGCAGCCTGTCTAATCTCATCTATCAACCTGTATTGTAGAAAACAAAAATGTTCTCAGAACTCCACCCATACTTTGAACCCATCAGTCACTAAGCACACCTAAGTTTGAATGTAATGTCAAGTTGTCCCTGTGACTGTCCATCATAAACTTTACTAATCAGCAGTTCTCCTTTTGATCCCTAATTGCATCATTGTTTGGTTTTTTTTGGATCTGTCTTGTAAGGGTTTTGCTATATATACAGTATCATCCAGTATTTTTAATTTCCAATATTTTTATTGTTTTGTTTGTGAAACAAAATAGCAATTTCTTGTAAAAAAAAGAATATATATATACCACGTGTTTAGTATTGGGGCAATACTAAACACGTGGTCAGATGCTAAACAACTTCTTTGGACGCTTTGAAATGCAAAACAGCACTACCCCACAGCAAACTCCACCACCCCCCCACGGCCAGACCCTGTGCCTGTCTGCAGCCAGCGTGAAGAGGGCACTTACTAGCATAAACCCACGCAAAGCTGCAAACAACATCCCAGGTCGGGTGCTGAAGGACTGTGCGGAAGAGCTAAAAGATGTCTTCACAGACATCTTCAACATCTCACTGGAACAAGCCATCGTTCCATCGTGTTTTAAAGCTGCCACCATCATCCCTGTGCCGAAGAAACCATCCCCATCCTGCTTCAACGACTACCACCCCGTAGCACTGACACCCATCATCAATAAGTGCTTTGAACGGCTAGTCAAGTCACACATTCAAACCATCCTATCACCCACCCTAGACCCATGCCAATTTGCATACCGCTCCACAGAGGATACAATCTGCTCTGCTCTGCATCCTGTGATGATGCCTTTCTCCATCTGATGAAATGTGGATGGTAGTGATCCAGACGAGGTCCTTAAATTTGAATGTGGTATCGGTCAAGCAAGGTTTCCACCAGCTTGTGTGGAATGGAATTGTAGGCGTTAGCAAGGTCCAGTATAAATTTTACTCCAAACCAAATTGACAAATTTGAATTTGAAAAAAGGCTGCTTGGTTTAACTCACAATCTCTCTCCCTAAAATTAGCATCACGCAAATAAGAAAGAAACTAGCACTCTACAAATTCAGAATGTTATATACAGTTTGGAAAACTGTTTAAACAAGTAAAAAAAACGTAATGCTAGAATAGCTTATTATTTATCACTATCAATAGAAGACAACAAGAATATCCATAGGTTTCTGTTATAACGCAGTAACCAGGATGACACAGAGTAACAGCTCTGTTGAACCATCTGTCTCTTTTTCTCTGACCAGTGACCAGTTTATGGACTTTTTCAATAATAAGATAATTATAACCAGGGAACAAATCAACAGTCACAACCCTACATACTCTACAGGTATATGTGCCAAAATACAACATTACCTAAAAGTTAAAACTCATATTAGTCATCTACACTCCTTCAATCCTATGGAGCTCTATGAGCTAACCTCACTTGTATTAGCCTCAAAACAAACATGTATGCTAGACCTCATTAAAACATACCTTGTCTTTCAAATTAATCAATCATTACAATTTGGTTATGTACCAAAATAATTTAAAACCGCTGTCATCAAACCCCTTCTTAGAAAACCTATGATAGATACTGAAAACCTGTCAGATTATAGGCCAATATCAAATCTCCTCTTTGAATCATATATCCTTGAAAAAACTGTCTCAAACCAGTTAAATGATTATTTGGTTTATTGTATGATTACTATTCCATTCTTTTTATACTCTCCATGCTCCCATGTAATATCGTTAGAAAACATAATATCAACTTTCACTGTTAAATGCCGTGTGTTTACATTCCACCTTTTGCTGGAACAGCAGAACAGCTGTTGGAGGTGGAGTGGAATCACCCAGACAGTTTCATCGTGGTTCTGGGGGACTTCAACCAGGCTCAACCAGAGTAGGGCTTGCCCCACCACTTGCCCCACCTGTGGATTAAACACCTTGGATCACTGTTACTGCATCATCAAGCACGCTTACCACTTGGTCCCTCGTGCTGCTCTGGGAAAAGGTGACCATCACCTCATCCACCTGATCTCTCGCTACAGGCAGAGACAGAAAACCTCCAAACCTGTGGTGAGGAGCTACAGGGTGTGGTCAAGCGATGCATGTGAGCATCTCCGTGCCTGGCTGGAGAACACAGGTCGCAACTAGGGGTTTGTGGAGTGGGCGGGGCCTGAGTCTGGGAACAACCTGGTGAATACACGGACACTGTAACGTCATTTATCAGCCTCAAGGAGAACATGTGTGTCCTGCTACGCTTCAGAAGGATTTTTAATAACAGTGATGCACTATGTCCAGGAACATCTGGACATTAGAGGCAATTATGCCAGGATTCTGTTTGTGGCCTGCAGCTCGGCCTTCAACCCCATCCTACCCTCCATCCTAGATCATCGGCTCTTCCTGCTTCAGGTCCCAGTCACCACCTGTAAATCTATCACCGACTTCTTCACCAACCGGACTCAGCGGGTGAAGCTGGGGAGGAACATCTCAAGCTCCGCCGTTTTTTTTATCATAACACTAGCCCTAAACCATTTCCCTTACTTTTAACCAAAAATATAGGACACACAATGTTCGCCCTTCTCTTAATAAAATCTGCCAGCTCTCTATCTTCCACAGTCATTGTCCATATATTTAAGTCCCTACGCTGTCCTCAATACTTCTGATTTTCCTATTCTCTCTTTGCTTTGTCAGACTCTTCTCTTCCTTGATGTACCCAAAACAACAGTAGTCCTATTGCTGTTAGTGAACTGCACCAGACATGACCTTTGTTAACAAGGAGTCCCTGTTTTATGTCAAATGCCCAAACGTATCTGGAATTTTGAGACCATCACAAGAAGACATGCAATGTGCAAAAAACGATTAAATATTGCAGTACATTAAATATGAAGAGATAAACACAAAAAAATATGTTTGAATGTCACAGTAAAAGGGGAGATTTTATTATTTTTTAGAACACATATTAAAATATAAATATATCAAGGACTGTACCAATAATAACTCAATAAAATGAGTATGATGACGAACTATGACTATGACAAAATCACTTTTTTGTTGGTTGTCATTCATAAAATAGAATAGAATAGGTTCTGTATGATGTGTTATTACCTGTTTGACACTGACGCTTTTGATAGCTTGTTGATGACACACTAAGTGAATGTGACTAAACATGAACAAAACGATGAAACATAATGAAACAACAGACTTTTGTTTTCCTATTATGCACACCCATTAAGGTGCCACTTTCAACCCAGCCCTTATAAAAAATCCTCTGTGATGTAAAGGGATTTGGTGCGTGATGCTGTCCTCGCCCATTTGTTACTATATAAATTGGTAGAAAAGGGTTTAGGTGTCACACATTCACCTAGAGGACACCAAGAAGAGACTTGAACCCAACGGTGGAACAACAATTGAGGATACATTTGAGAAGAAGGGATTGTTTTTTATTTCTATTTAACCACACTTCACTTGATTGGATTAAAAGCAGAAAAACCTTAAGGTAGGCTGAAATGGTTGACATTCTGGGGTGCTTTGTTTGTACTTGGGGAAATGTTGATTTTATTTAAAAAAAACCAATTTGATTTCAATTAGGTGAAGAGGGAAATAGTGAACATTATTATATATAACTGTGATTCTGAGTAAACATAATCATTTTTTGGTTTTTAATTTCATTTTTAGTATTATGTAAACAATATTTTGAGAAAACATTTTTCAAAAACTACAATTCTTTGTAGTTTTAGTAAATTCCATATCAACCATTCAATTGCATATTCTATTATAACACACTAAATGTTAAAATTTCAGAGTCATTTGAGTGATGGCTTCATTTAGGATGTCAGGATTGTGAACTTTGACTCAATCAGACTTTGGACTGAATCATATTCATCTTGAATATTAAATATTCCAAGACCAGCAGTTTGCCCTGATTCACTCTTTCATGAAAATGGAATTATAAATAGATTTTGATATTCTATTACGGCACAGTTAAACTACATTATTATTATTATTTATTTATGAAGTGATAGTCAACTCCGCAGTCCCTAATGCAGTGCTTCTCAAAGTATGGGATGGGCCCCTCTGGGGGTGGGGGGTTGCGGTGCAAAGCTGAGGGGGGCGTGTGTAACCCTGGGGAACATTCTTTTTTTCCGCCGTACTACGATAAAGTGTAATTGCACATCCTTGTAAGTTGAACTACCTCTCTTTTCTTGTTTTCTTTATGTTAACAAGGATACAATGTTATGCAGAGGTGTACCTAGAACTATTTTATAGACAAATGCTGTTATTTATAGTTGCTTCGAAGAGTGGGTGGTTGGGTGGGGGGGCGCGAATTGTTTTCTTCTTGCTGGGGGGGGGCGTGAGAGAAAAAATTGAGAAGAACTGCCCTAATATAAGCATAACTTAAAGCCCTTACACGGGACAACTGCTGGGCTTTTGTTAAGTTACAAAACTTCAATAATCAAAGCTAAAGTTGACTTCTCCATTTTAGGTATGGACAACAGGCTGCTGCTCACACTCCTATTTTTGGTGCTATCATGGTCTTCTACCATAGCCCAAACCACTGTGGCAGTGACAGAGGAGTCAGGGTACGATGACCCATTGGTGACAGAAGACCCAGTCCTAGAGTTAACTCTAGCAACAGACGATCCAACGTACGATGTTTCTCTACCAGTGGACGTAACCACAGGTGCACCAACAGGAGAAGTTACAACAATTAGAACTTCTACAACCACATCAGCAGCACCAACAACTGTTTCTACAACAACGGCAGCATCTGCAACAGAACCTCCCCTGGTCGACACCACTGTAACACTCCTTGAAGTGAGTATTAATATTCTTAAATCATATAGGATCATTAGTCTTAAGACAATAGTCTAAGTGAATGTTATTGGAAATAATAAATATGTTAGGTAAGCTTTCAAAAGAAGAAAAATCCAAAAGCCATAACATGTGACTGGGTCAAAAAGACAGCTGTGGAAGGCATAATAAAAAAGTGTTCTATCTCGAACTTCACAAGTTAATGTTGCTGAAAAAAAGCTACCTTTTTCACCACCTTCTTTCTCATCTCTCTCCTGCCTTTCAGACACCAATTACTTCTGACACATGTGGCACAGAACACCTGTGTGGAGAAGAACCAGAAAACTGCAACCCTGGGAATTCAGACAACTGCCTTTTCCTTGCAGCCAAGAAAAAGAACAGAGAAAATTATGAATTTGAAATGTCTGGACAGTCGGACGGATATGTTGCTTGCACATTTTCACCTGACGGAGATTTTGTATGTCATTTCAACCACAAAGTTGTAAAAAATAAAACTAACCAATCACTGATCATTAAAAGTACAATAGTGATATTTGACAATCCTCCTCTTCTCAACACAGGGAAGAAATGAAATAACCTACATCTGTGCTAACCATAACGGCAAGGTCAAATTCTTCACTGCTCGCTACAGTAATGGAAAGTTGATAAAAACTCAGGTGGGTGACGTTTGTACCACAGCAGCTGAGCTGTGTATTTTTGCAATTCTTTTATTTCATGGAAACTGTGAAAAAGAATCTACTTATAGAAAATTTTATTTTATTTTCTCTCATTTTATAGCTGCCTGCTAATTCTGTGAAGGGTAAAATCAATGGAAGAAAAATCCAGTGCTCATTTCTTGCCACCCTACCTCTGGGTGGATTAAGAGGAGATAATGTAGCCATGTCACTGGCCACTGGAGCTTACAATCCCAGTAAGTTTACATTCATAGATTCACCCACTGTCTTAGACAAGACTTCACCTGAGAAAAGACCAATTCATTGACCTCTTTTCATTTCTCTTCTGCACAGGTTCAGAAGAACTGGGGGACCCTACATATAAGTTTCAGAGTGATATACATAACCTGGCAGACACCAGCTTCAATCCCATTAATGTCATCACTACTACAACCGCTGCTGCTACAACAACTGCTACTGACACCACTGTAACAATCCTTGAGGTGACTATATTAAGTGAAACAAAGGTCACATTAATTATTTTATATTATGTGATATCACTGTTTGAAAATAGCCTAAGTAAACATTATTAGAATTAAAAAATATGATGTGCACAGCTTTAAAAACAAAAAAGGCAATGGAATTAGCAAGTGACCAGGTCAACAAAGTCGTTAATGGCAGAATTGAGAGTTCTAATTAAAATCTTACAAGTCACCATTGAAAAAATGTTTATACATTTAAAACAAACACATGACTAAATCATCTCTCTTCTGCCTTTCAGACACCAATTACTTCTGACACATGTGGCACAGAACAACTGTGTGGAGAAGAACCAGAAGACTGCAACCCTGGGAATTCAGACAAATGCCTTTTCATTGCAGCAAAAAAGAAGGCTGGAGAAAATTATGAAATTGAAATGTCTGGGCAGTCGGACGGATATGTTGCTTGCACGTTTTCACCTGATGGAGATTTTGTATGTCACTACAACAATATTGAATATTAAAAAAATCCACCAAATCATATGAAGTACAATGGTTCTACATTTGATGATAACTGACAATTCTCTTCTTCTCACGACAGGGAAGAAACGAAATAACCTACATCTGTGCTAACCATAACGGCAAGGTCAAGTTCTTTACTGCTCGATACAATAACGGAAAGTTGATAAAAACTCAGGTGGGTGACATTTGTACCACAGCAGCTGAGCTGTGTATTTTTGTGAATTCATATGTCATGGAATCTGTGGAAAAAAATACATTTTAAAACTATTATCGAAATGTATTCTTTTTTTACAGCTGCCTGCTAGTTCTGTAAAGGGTAAAATCAGTCAAAAAAAAATCCAGTGCTCATTTCTTGCCACACTACCTGTGGGTGGATTGCGAGCAGAAGATAATGTAGCCATGTCACTGGGCACTGGAGCTTACAATCCCAGTAAGTTTACTTTCATGGATTCTTAGACAAAGCCTCTGCTGAAAAAGACTATTTCATTGACCGCCTCTTATTTCTCTCCTGCACAGATTCAGAGGAACTGGGGGACCCTACATATACGTTTCAGAGTGATATACATAACCTGGCAGACACCAGCTCTAATGTCATTAATGTCATCTCTACTACAACCACTGCTGCTACAACAACAGTAGCATCGGCAACAGATTCTCCACTGGTCGATGACAACACAGTTGCACTCCTTGAGGTGACTATACTCAAAGAAAATAAATTCTCATGAACATTGTTGTGTCATATGAGATTCCTGTTGGACAAAAGTATCAGTGAACATTATTGGAGAGAGGGCACAGCTTTAAACAAAAGGAGGAAAGGCAGAAGCATTAGGGTATGACTGGGTCAATAGAATTAGCTGTGGAAGGAAGAATTTTAATGTGTTTTATCTTCAAACATTGAAGTCAAATTAACACAATTTACAGGCTCTGAAAAAAATATAAACCAGTCATAAAAACCAAAAAAGATGATACAATGAAAACAATGACATGACTAAATCATCTCTCTACTGCCTTCCAGACACCAATTACTTCTGACACATGTGGCACAGAACACCTGTGTGGAGAAGAACCAGAAAACTGCAACCCTGGGAACTCAGACAACTGCCTTTTCCTTGCAGCCAAGAAAAAGACTGGACAAAATTATGAATTTGAAATGTCTGGACAGTCGGATGGATATGTTGCTTGCACGTTTTCACCTGATGGAACTTTTGTATGTCACTTAAACCACAAAGTTGTATCAAATAAAAACCAACCAATCACTGATCATTTAAAGTACAATGGTGATACCTGACAATTCTCTTCTTCTCACCACAGGGAAGAAATGAAATAACCTACATCTGTGCTAACCATAACGGCAAGGTCAAATTCTTCACTGCTCGCTACAGTAAGGGAAAGTTGATAAAAACTCAGGTGGGTGACGTTTGTAACAGCAGCTTAGCAGAGTGTGTTTGTGATTTTTTTAATTTCACGGAAACTGTGAAAAAGAATCTATTTATGGAAAATGTAATTTTATTTTCTCTCATTTTATAGCTGCCTGCTAATTCTGTGAAGGGTAAAATCAATCAAAGAAAGATCCAGTGCTCATTTCTTGCCACCCTACCTCTGGGTGGATTAAGAGGAGATAATGTAGCCATGTCACTGGCCACTGGAGCTTACAATTCCAGTAAGTTTACATTCATAGATTCACTCACTGTCTTAGACAAGACTTCAGCTGAGAAAAGAT
>JAFBJS010009706.1:8728-19120 GCA_016785265.1 Paraplagusia blochii | reverse complement strand
AGTAAGTTTACATTCATAGATTCACTCACTGTCTTGGACAAGACTTCAGCTGAGAAAAGATCAATTGATTTACCTCTTTTTATTTCTCTTCTGCACAGATTCAGAAGAACTGGGGGACCCTACATATAAGTTTCAGAGTGATATACATAACCTGGCAGACACCAGCTTCAATCCCATTAATGTCATCACTACTACAACCGCTGCTGCTACAACAACTGCAGCATCTGCAACAGATTCTCCACTGGTCGTTAACACCACTGTAACAATCCTTGAGGTGACTATATTAAATGGAACAAAGGTCACATGAATATTCTTCTATTATGTGGTATTACTGTTTGAAAATAGCCCATGCGAACATTATTAGAATTGATAAAAAATTGTGTGCACAGCTTTAAAAACAAGAAAAAAGGCAATAGCATTAGCACGTGACCAGGTCAACAAACACAGCTGTGGAAGGCAGAATCGAGAGTCATACACAAAACCTTATAAATCACCGTTAAAATAATGTATATATATTATTACTAGCTGTGAAAAGGAGAAATGAAACCTCCCCTACCAAACCCCTTTGTTTATCCATCAAAAACAAACACGTGACTAAACCATCTCTGTTTTGCCTTTCAGACACCAATTACTTCTGACACATGTGGCACAGAACACCTGTGTGGAGAAGAACCAGAAGACTGCAACCCTGGGAATTCAGACAACTGCCTTTTCCTTGCAGCCAAGAAGAAGAATGGAGAAAATTATGAATTTGAAATGTCTGGACAGTCGGACGGATATGTCGCTTGCACATTTTCACCTGATAAAGATTTTGTATGTCACTACAACAATGTTGTATATTACAAAACTAACCAAATCATATGAAGTACAATGGGGTTGGATGATAACTGACAATTCTCTTCTTCTCACCACAGGGAAACAACGAAATAACCTACATCTGTGCTAACCATAACGGCAAGGTCAAATTCTTCACTGCTCGCTACAGTAATGGAAAGTTGATAAAAACTCCGGTGGGTGACATTTGTACCACAGCAGCTGAGCTGTGTATTTTTGCCAATTTTTTTCATTTCATGGAATATCGAAAAAAATGTACACATCAAAAATATGATTTTATTTTCTCTCATTTGCAGCTGCCTGCCAATTCTGTGAAGGGTAAAATCACTCAAGGAAAAATCCAGTGTTCATTTCTTGCCACCCTACCTGTGGGGGGCTTAAGAGCTAAAGATAATGTAGCCATGTCACTGGCCACTGGAGCTTACAATCCCAGTAAGTTCACATTCATAGATTCACCCACTGTCTTAGACAAGGATTCAGCCGAGAAAAGACCAATTCATTGACCTTGTTTTCTCTCCTGCACAGGTTCAGAAAGACTGGGGGACCCTACATATAAGTTTCAGAGTGATATACATAACCTGGCAGACACCAGCTCCACTGTCAATAATGTCATCGCTACTACAACCCCTGCACCCGCCACTAACAGTCCTACTGCTAATCCAACCACTAGTCATGCTGTGTCCTTCCACAAATCTGTCTTACAAGGTAAGAATGAAAAACCCAACAAGTTTCACAACAAAGTCCAGAGAGAGAAACATCAATTAAGTCAAAATATTAAGAGAATTGTGATCATATTTTTCATATGTACACTTTTTTTCAGTATTTCACAAAATAACAATTTGCAAAAATATTCAGCTAAGCTGCTGTGGTACAAATATCACACCACTTGAGCTTTTATCGCAGGAAATAATTTGCTGTTATGGTTAGCCAGTTGTAGGTTATTTCATTTATCTCTGTGGTGCGAAGAAGAGAAATGTCAAGTATCTTCTAATATAGAACCATTGTACTTTATATGATTTGGTTGATCCTTCTTATATTTTAATATATTTTCAAATTAATCTTTCTCTTATTAACATTAATAATATTAAGAGACATTAAAACATTGGATAAAGCTTTGTTAAGTCAGATGAAGTAGTTAAGGACAAATGTTAAAAGTGTGTATCACCTACTGTATGACAGAAAAATGACTCAATCAGCAATGCATCAATATCACCAATGATTTTATCCGTAAAATTAATGTTTTGGTCAATTGACTTTGGTGCAGTGTGTGAGGCTTTGATAAGTTGGATCATTCAGTTGAAAAATGGTGATAATCGAAATATATGAGTCATTTCATTGATTTTCTGATCTTTCATAGACTCAGTATCCTATACTTTAGCCAGGCCATTTTATAGTTTGTTGCTGTGATTATTGTGTCATTTCTAATATATATTTTTTTCCTTTCCCTCTGTCTTGTCACCTTTAGCTTTGCTGATCATTCTGAGCACCATGGCTGTGCTCCTGGTCTGAGGATGCTGAAATGGCTTTATCTGAAGACACTTAATGAAATTCTCACCACTTTCTTTCAGAACTTGTTCATATAAGATATATGCAAATATACAGAAGAAAGTTATTTTCTCCATAGAACACAATGATATAACATTAGCATATTAATTCACTGGAGGGGAGAGTAGAGGTGATGGTGGATGGTGAGCTGGATTGTGAACTGCCTTCTTCAGACTGTTGTCTGAAGTCAACAAAGAAACACACATTTATCATTTATAGTTGTAATACATTTTTGTACAAGGAGGACTGCTGGCTTTCTGTCCTAAGATAGAATGTCTAAATATCAGGCATTCAGTCCCAAACTCTTTCAGTTATTATTTTCAATTCATAAGGACTAGAATTTATGATTCTGGATTGTTTTCCTATATAAAGCTTACTGGTTGACATTTTTATAAACATGTATGAACCTATTTATATATTTATTTATTGTCACTGAGATGTGTTTTACTCCAAATGTAATGTTATCATACTATGAATTACATTAAAATATATAATGCATAACAAGAAAAACAGTCTTTTAAAACTTTCATTTAATAAGGACATTTTGTTCAATTTGGGTTTTTTTTTTCTCTAAGATCCTACTGATAGACCTGTGATAATTATTTAAATCCACAAGAATAAACACAAAACTTTTAATCCATTTAAAACCTAAAATTCTTTTGAACTGGTGCTAAACTCTCGAGAGCTCACAATAGTTGAGGTGAATGAGGCTGACATTGGTAGGCAATAATCCCATCAAATTAAAACACAAAAATACAGGGTACCCCTTGACATCAAAACTAACTCCAGGAGGATTTTGCAGAGAACAGGTCAATTTTTGGCATTGACACAACAATTCAAAAAGACCTGACAAGATAATCGATTAACAAATAAAAAAAAATAATAATATTATGAAAAAAAGTTAATAATTTGTTTTATATCATATTAGATATGAAATATATTTTTCTTTACCACTCCCTACCTCTGAGCCTTACTCTCTTCAAGAGTAAGGCTCTTCTCCTCTGTCCCCCTCCCACTAACTATCTCCTGACCCCTCGCCACAACACTCTCCCTCCCTCCCAACATCTCCCCTTAGCCCCCCCTTTTCTCTCACTCCGCCCACTATCTCAAGCCACCCTCTCCTTCTCCTCCCTCCCACACCTTTCTTCTCTTCCTTCCTCTCTCGACTCTCCTCCAATGTCTCCCCTTCACCATTTCTTTCACCCTTCCTCTCTCCCTCTCTGTCTCCTTCACCAATCCCCCGACCTCACATGATAAACGACTTCCAGCAAGTGGCACAAACTTCCCACCTGATAAGGACCCTGCAGCAGCTCTTCCTGAATGTCCGAAGCCCGGAGGTGCAACATACCAAAGACAACCTACAGTTCGTGTACAGAGTGGAGGTCAGCGTGGAGGTGCAACATACCAAAGACAACCTACAGTCCGTGTACAGAGTGGAGGTCAGCGTGGAGGACGCATACACCCACACCAAGCCTACATACATCTGGACAGAAGAAGCAGCTCTGGATTTTTCTTGTGCCTTTAACACCATCCAGCCCCTTATACTCCAGGACAAACGAGTATTCAGATGGACCCCTGTATTGTTGCCAGGATCTACATTTACCTGACGGACAGATTGCAGTATGTCAGGTTGAACAACCCGCTGACTGACACTGTGGTCTGTAACGTAGGAGCACTGTAGGGGACAGTGCTGGCCACTCTTCTCCCTCTACAATCCAGACTTCTGGAACAACTCTGAGCTGTGTCACATCCAGAAGTTAGCAAATTACACAGGGATCATGTCCATCATCAGAGACAACAATACTGTCCAGGAGTATAGAAGCCTTCTTGGTAACTCAGTTGTCTGGTCTAAATCAAACCACCTGCAGCTCAACACCTCCAAGACCAAGGAACTGATCATTGATTTCGGGAAATTGAAACCAAAACCACACAACGGTTCAAGAAGAAACAGAATAGACTCTATTTCCTGCGGAGGCTCAGGTCTTCCAATGTCTGCAAGAACTGAGTGAGTAGCACTGTCTCCGCTCAGAGCTCCCCAGGCACTCAAAGCTGCAGACTGTTCACTTTGCTGAAGGGTTAAATACAGAGGTCACATTTTGTTGTGTGCCGTGGTGTAAAACAGTGTCACAATGACAAGAAGTTGGCTTTCCTGTCCTAGTGGCCAGCTCCATCTCCTACACTGTGGTGGGCTGGGGGAGCAGCATCTACAAAGGACTACTGGTGAAGCTGGTGAAGCTGGTTAGAAAGTCTAGTTCTGTGGTGGGCAAACTTGGACTACAAGGGACAGTGGCGGAGAAGAGGACTTTTTGCAAACTGCCCTCTATCATGGACAATGCCACGTACCCCATGTACTCTGTTGTCATCATACAGATAACCAAGATACTGTATGACATGGTATATATACTTTTTATATGTGTATGTATATGTGTGTATGTAATAACGCAATAACAATTATAATTGAGATTGTGACTACTCAACAAGAGACACACAGCAAGAATGATTACCAGCTAATCTATTAACACCGTTAACATAAGCCTATCTACCTAGATATATATACAAATAAACTCATTATTTACTTACATCCACTGTTCAGGTTACACATACTTTTACCCATGCTAGTATCTATTGAATTGTTTTATGTACTTTTTGTATTTATCTGTGCTACCGAGGGGTTAATAAAGTTCTATATATCTATCTATATTTCCATCATGTTAGTTATGCAATGGGTAGTGTGTTTAAGAGAGAGTATAGGAAGATGAAATGACATATATTTTTTTTATTATTATTTTGTTTAAATTCTGTTAAACACCAAAACATAATCTTGATCTAAGGTCCAACCCAACTCCTTCCCACAAGTTTTCCTAACAATCTTAACAGACCTTTCACAGTGTTGTGCTTGTTCCAATCTACTCACAAAAGTAATTACACAACTTATTTTAAACTCCCTGGAACACTCATAAATTCTTGGTTTCCACTATTTAATATTCATGTCTGCTTAATTCCTTTGTCCTTCCTGTTTCAACCTTTACCTTGAACACAACTAGACAGCACTATTGAGCTACAGACTTGCTTAAAAGGATTTAACAATCTTTGGCTTCTGTGAAATGATGCCTCCTGTCTATAATTTGAGCATCTTCCTCCACACTTTCCAAAACAGATGTTGACAGGAGTCATTTCGGTTCCCTACGTTTACTCACATGACCACTCAGCTTTGCTGTCTTTCCAACATTATCTGCCAGAAACCTCCCTAACTTGATTCTTCACCGATATGTTGATTACTGCAACCTCGAGTTTCCACTCTCTGGGCTCAGGTTCTACCCCTTCATCTAGTTAACTCCACTATTATTAACTTCTTTTAAAATGCCGTCCAACTTGTGGTGACTGAGAACAGACCTTATTCAACAATTAGCATACATTCCATTTCTATCATCGTGCGCATGACTCAGACTAGACTCAGTTGACGTCCACAACACAGTTAAGAATCTGTTCTCTAAAAATAACCTTTTTATTAAAAATATCATAACTGTAACCCTAACCTCTTCCCCTTACTCTTAACAGATAATAAAAGAGTCTTACACTCATTCTATTGACTTGAGCTTTGCTTCTCTTCCATTTGATTCCCTGAATACACTACATCTGCCATTCTCTTAATCAAGTCTGCACTGAACTCAACACTTCTGGCTGACACACTGTCTAACTTTTCTTGGGTTCAATATTCATTAAAACATTAAATATTGCAGTAAGTTAAAATGCAGAGGTAAACACACAACATAAATGTTTGACTGTCTTAAAGGCTTTAAAATCTTTGACTTTAACAAACATATTAAAGCAATGAAAAGGTTCTGTATTGTGGATTTTTACCCACTGTAGCACTGATGCTTATGATACCTTGTTGATGACACACTGAGTGACTGTGTTACCAGTGACACAGGTAAGAAAGTTACGAAACAGCATACTTTTGTCTTCTTATTATGCACACCCATTAAGCTGCCACTTTACACCCAACCCTAAGAAAAAATCCTCTGTGATGTAAAGGGATCTGGTGCGTGATGCTGTCCTCGCCCCTCTGTTGCTATATAAACTGGAGGAGAAGGGATAAGGTGTCACACATTCACTTGGAGGACACCGAGAAGAGGATTGAACCCAACGGTGGAACAACAATTCAGGATACATTTGAAAAGAAGTTTTTATTTATTCAAACTTCACTTCACGGAGTAAAAGCAAAAAAACTGAAGGTAGGCTGAAAAGGTTGACATTCTGGGAGCTTCATCTGTACTTGGGGAACTGTTGCTTCTTGATCAGAAGGCAACATCTACCACTCCAATGCAAGTTGTACATATAGTAGGCGCAAAATTAATCAAACTTCAATTAGGTGATTTTTGATAAAAGGAAAATACTGAACAATGAATAGGGTTGTGTAACAGCAATATGTGATTCTGAGTAAGTATTGTTGTTTGTTTTTCATAAAAATTAGTGTAAAAACAAAAATTTACGTACTTTTAGTAAATTCCATTTTGATGTTTGAATGTCTATTATACCACTAGCGAAACAGTAAATTTCTTATGGAAAAATGATTATATGTCGATTGAGTGATGGCTTCATTTATGATGACAGGATTATGAACTTTAAAACAATCATCAACCATCAATAACCATCTTGGACATTAAAAATACCAAAACTAACAATTTAACTTGTTAAACATGACAAACTTCATAAAAGCTGATGTTTCACTCTTTATCATCATCATCATCATGAATATAAAATTTTTTATCTATTAAGATAAAATTATTAAGGCTAGGTCCAACCAAGTTTATTATTATAATATTTGTTTATTTGGTGAAGGCCAACTAGCCATATCCTAATGTTAGCATAAATTACAGCCCTTACATGGACAAAAACAGGACTTTGATTAAGTTTTACTTCAATGATCAAAAACTTAAGTTGACTTCTCCATTTCAGGTATGGACAACAGACTGCTGATCACACTCCTATTTTTGGTGCTATCATGGTCTTCTACCATGGCCCAAACCACTGTGGCAGTGACAGAGGAGTCAGGGTACGATGACCCATTGGTGACAGAAGACCCAGTCCTAGAGTTAACTCTAGCAACAGACGATCCAACATACGATGTTTCTCTACCAGTGGACGTAACTACAGGTGCACCAACAGGACAAGTTACAACAATAAGTACTTCTACAACCACATCATCAGCACCAACAACAGTTTCTACAACAACGGCAGCATCTAAAACAGAACCTCCACTGGTTGTTAACACCACTGTAACACTCCTTGAGGTGACTATACTTAGTGAAACAAATGTGGCATGAATATATTTGTATACTTGGCTCTTAGTTAATCTGTTGAAAATAAACACGTGACTAAATCATCTCTCTCCTGCCTTTCAGACACCAATTACTTCTGACACATGTGGCACAGAACACCTGTGTGGAGAAGAACCAGAAGACTGCAACCCTGGGAATTCAGACAACTGCCTTTTCCTTGCAGCCAAGAAGAAGACTGGACAAAATTATGAATTTGACATGTCTGGACAGTCGGACGGATATGTTGCTTGCACGTTTTCACCTGATGAAGATTTTGTATGTCACTATAACAATGTTGTATATTACAAAACTCAACCAAATCATATGAAGTACAATGGGGTTGGATGATAACTGACAATTCTCTTCTTCTCACCACAGGGAAGAAACGAAATAACCTACATCTGTGCTAACCATAACGGCAAGGTCAAATTCTTCACTGCTCGCTACAGTAATGGAAAGTTGATAAAAACTCAGGTGGGTTACATTTGTACCACAGCAGCTGAGCTGTGTATTTTTCATGGAATATTATTATATATTAATTTTAATATTATTATTATTTCATGGAATATGGAAAAAAATGTAAATATCAAAATTATAATTTTATTTCCTTTCATTTGCAGCTGCCTGCCAATTCTGTGAAGGGTAAAATCACTCAAGGAAAAATCCAGTGTTCATTTCTTGCCACCCTACCTCTGGGGGCCTTAAGGGCAGGAGATAATGTAGCAATGTCACTGGCCACTGGAGCTTACAATCCCAGTAAGTTTACATTCATAGATTCACCCACTGTCTTAGACAAGGCTTCACCTGAGAAAACACCAATAAATTGATCTTGTTTTTATTTATCTTCTGCACAGGTTCAGAAGAACTGGGGGACCCTACATATAAGTTTCAGAGTGATATACATAACCTGGCAGACACCAGCTCCACTGTCAATAATATCATCTCTACTACAACCACTGCAGCCCCAACTAACGGTCCTACTGCTAATCCAACCACTAGTCATGCTGTGTCCTTCCATAAATCTGTCTTACAAGGTAAGAATGTTGTTCTACAGAGAGAATCATTTAACCTTTGTAAAGTCAAATGAAGATGTATGACAATTGAAAAAAGGGGGATTTAGTGTTTTAACAGCACAAATCCACAAAGACATATCTAAAGACTCTGCAATGCCACCTCCTCACCAGTGGTTTAAGTACTAAAATGTATGATTTTATTGATAGACTTTGGTGAAGTGTGTGAGGCTTAGACAAGCTGGATATTTCAGTTGAAAAAGGATGATAATCTAAGAAATATGAGTCATTTTATCAATGTGCTCAACTTTCACTTTTTGTGTTATTTCTAATTTATTTCTTTTTCCTTTTGTCACCTTTAGCTCTGATGATCATTCTGAGCACCATGGCTGTATTCCTGGTCTGAGGATGCTGAAATTGCCTTCCCTGAAGACATTTCTAAAATTTCCACAATTTTTTTTACATCTTCCACGTTTTGTACAAGTAGGACTGCTGGCTTTCTGTCCTATTTTAGAGTCTAAATATCAAGTATTTAATCCCACCGACTTGCTGGACCATGTGGTCGTACATGTTTTACAACTAGGTGTCATTATAACCAAGTTATAAGGAATATATTTCATGAGTCAGGATTTTTTTCCTTTGTAAAGCCTATAACAGTTGATGTTTTTATGTTTATATGATATTTATGTATTTATATTTGTCACTGAGGTGTGTCTTACTGTTATTATATAATGACTTACATTAAAAGGTATTAAATATATAATGATCCAATGAGTATGATGCTTTCTCCACAAAACGGTCTCAAGGTTGAAGTCCTAATATTTTAAAATATCACATTTTATTCGATTATGGTTTATTTTCTCTAAGATCCTTATGAAAATGTCATTTTAATTGGTGTGGCGAGAAAGAGCAATATCTTGAATTTTGAAGAATAAACTGAGGGTGATAGACATGGGCTGTTGCTAGGCCCTGCATGAACCTGCTGATCATAAGTAGAATACAAATGATACATGGAATGCAAACAAGAAGACCCCCAAAGACTAAAGTTCCATGGCAGCCCTCACAAGTCGATCGGGCTCATATCTCGATGACCTTTTCTAAATAAAAATAACAAAAAGCCAGTGGCAGCGGCTCGGCGCGCGCCTGTGTTCAGTCTCGCTGAGGATTTTCCATTAGAGCAGGCGTGTGATAACACCTTACGCGCTGCTTTTGATCAGGTGGTAAAGATTGACGGCCAGCTCGTGAGACCTGGGTCTGCATTATCATTTCCGTACTTTATTATGATCAGGGATAGATTATATAGAGTGTGCCAGGAGACGCGTGGCAGCGGCACGTGCACCCAGCTGTTGGTACCGAGGAGCCACCGGGATGTCATACTGCAGGCGGCTCATCATCATCCAATGGCTGGTCACATGGGCAGCCAGAAAACGCTAGACCGCATTATTGATCGGTTTTACTGGCCGGGTATTCACGGGGATGTGCGCCGTTTCTGCGCGTCGTGCCCTGAGTGCCAGATGGTAAACCCGCCCGCCACTCCGCGTGCGCCGCTGCGCCCACTGCCGCTGATGGAGGTCCCATTCGAGCGTATTGGAATGGACCTCATCGGGCCGTTTCACCGCAGTGCACGTGGGTACCGGTTTGTTCTGGTAGTCATAGACTACGCCACGAGATATCCGGAAGCC
>JAFBJS010009699.1:59633-76349 GCA_016785265.1 Paraplagusia blochii | reverse complement strand
TACCGTTCTGGTAGTAGAAAATTATAGGCTGTGTGCACTGGAGAAATCCTTGTGTGCATACACAGTTAATCTGGGTAGGAAGATTTTATAGGTAGGAAAATATTTCAAAAAAACGGAAATTAAATTTAATAAGGTCAACTTAACGGTCGGTCCGTGAAAATAGTACCAGACATTTAACCGGTTCTTGCCACAAAAAAGGTTGGGGAACACCGCGTTAAATAACCTTAACTAACATTGACGTAGAAAATATGAAAGAACCCGAAAACGTACGAAGAAACTTTTGTATTTTGGGTGTAAACGTATCATAGGACATGACCGACCTCTGGGTTGTGATTGATTCAATGTTGTTTTATGTAACTTTTTTTCTGTATGCCTTTGCCTGTACTCTGTGCTCTCCTCCTCACCCTGCCCCCTGCTGACTGACGTACAAACAATGTTTACTTTCTTTTTTTTTTGGCCCGGGGGGAAAAAACTTGTGGTCTTCCTGACCTAATTTTCCTGCATGGGGCAGTGCGGCAGGGGAGGAGTGAACTGGCCAAACTGGCCAGTGGAGGTAAAGAGGAAAAAGGGGAAAAACAGACCCCCCTGTGTTTGAGGTCCAGGAGGGGATCAGACTAAGAAAAAAAAAAATACTGCAGAGGGGAAATTACAACATGTCAAATTCAGCCAAATATGGAACTGAAGTTTGACACAGCAAAAACAAAACGCAAGTAGAAGCAGTTGAGGAAAACTTCTTTTTTCCACCAGTAAAAAATAACCCATATATTTTAAATATTCATCAGTATTTGAAATCTGCCTTGGAACAGGAGCAGAAAATGATGAACACAGCATTTCTTACGCTGTTTCCTGTAGGGAGAAAGTTCTAGATGTTTCTTACCTGGCGTGCAGAATTAAAAGTTTTGCTCAAACATTGTATATACGGAGGTGAGGGCTCTGGAAATCGAATTTTGAAACAGATGTATGTTGAGCCTAAACATACAGTATCATATGTAAAAAAAAAGAAAAAATCCTATATTAATTATTATTATTCCTAAAAATCCCATAGTTATTTAATTGTGATGAATAAGAAGTCGGGAGGTCCGATAATATTGGTCGGGCCAATCCCCTCTGTTTAGGGGGAAAAACAGCTGATTGTTACAATAAAAGTCACTAGATGGCAGCATAGCAGCTCATTTAACTCATTCTCAGGCAGTGGTGTATATTACCAGGCCTACATCGCATTGGTTGATATCGGAATTAGAAATATAGTGTTTGGACAACATTGGCAATTTGGAAAAGAGTTAATATCGGAAAGTAAAAGCTGTTTATTTGCTTATGTGATTATCGCTTGGTGAACATTTAACGTCAACTACAGTTTAAATGACTATGGAATTCTGCTGAGGACATTGTCAGGTCAGATGTCTGTCCTCAGAAGTGCCTTTAATTACACATAAAACGACCCGAATGGGGTCTGTACACATGTGGTCCCAATTCCATTCCCTTCCTAGAGCTGTTAGAAAGGAATTCATTGTTGCTGTTGTTGTGTTTTTTTTTTTTTATTTTTGCAAAATCACACTCGACTCCTCAGGCCACTCTCCAGCATCTTCATATCAGCAGACACTGTTGTCCTCCAGCCTCCTACTGAGGAGGTCTGCCTGTTGTACGTTTCTATTTCATATAATTAGGAAAAATTTAATTTTTTTATAATAATAAACTTAAACACTATTTTTATACATTTAATGCTCATGTGAATACTTGAATTTGTGTAACGAGACACTGAACTGTGGTAGGAAAATACACAACTCTGGCAACAACGACTGTGCATCTGGATGTAGTAAAAAAAAAAAAAAAAAATACCCAAAGTGGAGTGGATTGCGTCACTGGATCGACATGTTTCAGGATTTGAGTATTTCCATATTTGTGGCAGAGCATTCCTGTGATAACAACTGTCATTCTGACAACTACGCACCCTCGCAACTGTGTGTGTTAAACTGCAGTGCAGTAATATTTGTTCCTGTGAGATCGTATCAATGTGTTCTAGAGTAGTGGTGCCCAACCACTGGGTCGGGGGACAGTACCGGTCCGTGGGAGAATTGGTTACGGGCCGCAGAGAAATAATGTTTCCTTTTGGCTCCATCTAGAAATTACTTCCCCATTTGAGAATTAACTTATGCCGATGAGTAGATAATTCAGGTAGGAAGATTTTATAGGTAGGAAAATATTTCAGAACACCGGAAATTTTTGAAAGTGGTATTTATTTGCCACAACTTAACGACCGGTCGTTAAGTGAGAATAGTACGACACATTTAACTGGTCCGTGGTGCAAAAAACACTGCTCTAGAGGTGGTCTGTAAAAAAAAAAAAAAGATTTTAATTAAAAAGGACCTTAAACGGCTACAGATAAAGACACATAATAAATAAATACTGCTATGTATTTTATTTGTAATTTATTTCTAATTCATTATTAGTTGATAATTCTAAGCATCAGCTTTTGCAAGTTTAATGTTTTTATTAATAAAAAAACAACATTTAATATCTTGTGTCATTTCCTCTTTCAGTTACTGGGACATGGCGTACGACAGTGACGTGATGGACAACAGAGTTGGGCTCAATCTGCTCTACGCCCAGGTAAAGATTCCGAGGCTTTTGTGAAATTAAATTTACCGCCGGGCAGAAAACCAAAAACACCTCTTGTGGTTTTCGCGAAGGCAATTAAATCAAACAAACGTTTCATCGACGTGCTGCTGAAAGCTTCCCATCATCCCCGGGGTCTGTCCATTATCTGATAAGTGTCTGTCGGTTGTATTTCTTTGCTGACGTATTGATCAGATTAATTAAATTGTTTCTTTTTTTGCAGCCGCCGGTTAAACACGATCTATAGGAGCATCTGTTCGAACGGTTGACAAGACGAAACAGAATCTGATGCATTTGAACAGGAAAAAAAATCAAAAAGTCAAAACAAAAATCATGTTGTTGTTTTTTTTTCCTCCTCCAGACAGTGTCTGACATTGAGCGAGGCTGGATACTCGTCAACAAAGACCAGCACCGGCAACTCAAATCACTGCAGGAGAAAGGCTCCAAAAAAGAGGTGAGGAAAGGGCAGCGGCCGGAGCTGCTCTGCTTCTAATGAATTTCACCTGCAGAGGAATATGATTTTGTTGGAAAATACATTTTTTTGACCACAGAGAACATTTATTCTGCGAGGAACTTGGAGCAAATTAAAGCAAGTTTTACTTTGTCTTTAATGGCAAGTGTTAGACTCAGGCCCGGGGGCCAAATCTGGCCGGCAGTGTAATTTCTTTGGCCCATCTTTGTTTTCATTTGTTTTTATGGATAAAATTCCACATTTCTAATATGGAAGACAAAGAAAAAAGTCAATTTTTAATTACATTTTAACTTTGGACGCAACTTTGTCCCGATTTAATCCCACAATGAATCAGAGCAGTGTTCTCCAACCTTTTTTGCGCTATGGACCAGTCGTTAAGTTGTGGCAGATAAATAAGTAAATAAAATAATTAACAAAATTAAATTTCCGGTGTTCTGAAATATTTTCCTACCTATAAAATCTTCCTACCCAAAGTAATTGTGCATGCACACAACAAGGGTTTCCCATGTGTACCGAGGCCTATAATTTTCTCCTACCAGACCGGTATACAAGGAATCTTGTATCAGTGACTCTGCATCATTTTGAGTTTATTGTTGTTGTCTTCACTGAGAAAATATTTCCTAATCAAATAGAGCTGCATTATTGATGATGGAATCCTAGCCATTCTATTGGTCAGTTCTTTTGTTGATATGGGTATGGATCAAGTGGAAGTAATAGCCAGATGGGGACAAAAGGAAACATTATTTCTCTGCGTCCCTGCACCAATTCACTCACTGTCCCCGACCCAGTGGTTGTGCACCACTGATTTAGAGCTTGACCCTGTTTTTCCGCTCTCCTTCCCAGTTCATCAATCTGGGACAGACACTCAAGTATTACGGTTACATCAAGTTCGACCCCTGTTGCACCGACTTCCCGGAAAAAGGCTGTCAGGTGATCGTGAGCGCCGGCAACAACGAGCTCAACTTCCACGTCAAACTGCCCAACGAACAGATCAAGGAGGGGAGCTTCAAGGTCACTCGCATGAGGTGTTGGCGAGTCACGTCTTCGGTGAGTGGAACTATTGAAATCCCGCCCACTTGTGCGACACTGTTTCAAAGCGACACGGTTTCCGCTTGTTTACAAGCACCGCTGCACCACAGACCTGCGTCTGCAGACTCACCAGTCTGTCTTTGCTGAAAGTGCTGATCTCCACACCATCTATTTTCATCAGTCCAGTTACACAAACACTGGGCCCACACACACACACACAGACAGAGGGCGTTATTGATCCAGCAGCCCTGGCTGTGAGAACGAGTAATTGTTCTCTGCTGTGGAGGAATTCTAAAGGTATGAAGTCTGAGGTTCAACCTACGCAGACAGTAGTACTACACTGTACACTGATGCGTAACCTGGGGACGTTAACATGCCGTGGCAGTGAGAACTGGGTTTGTAAAGGAGGAAAAAAGTGAAAAAAAATAGAAATGCAGAGATATTGTCGTCTATATTTTCCCAAAAGTTGGTTTTATTTATGGAAAAATATAAATGCAAATTTCTATCTTTTCTGTTTGATTCCCAGTGGACTTTATGGTGCCATGTGATTTGGGTGGCAGTTTTGGAGACTACTTCCCTCGCAACCCAGTAATGGATAAGTGAATGAAAACGAATCTTTTTGACCTACAGGCCATATTTGGTCTTGAAAATAGAAACGAATAACATGCAAAAAGGCTAAAATTCGACTTCTTTATGCCATCAGTAGGGAAACATGTGGGAATGCCAGGGAAAAAGGCAGAAGTGCAATCATAATACAAAACCAATTATAATTCTTTTAGAAAAAAAATAAAGGCCGGATTACTTAGTGGTTAGGGCTGCATCTGGCCCCTGAGCCTCAGTTTGGTCCTGTCTGGTTTAGGTGATGTTTTTTTTGTTGATGAACATCCCGGTCCAGAATTCCGGTTAGGAAATTTGGCTTCCAGCGAGCTCACCATCTGCAGGAAGGACCACCACCTGTCATGGACACTGCGTCCTTGCAATCAGGGGTCCAAAGGGCCGCGTCAGCTTTCAGTGTTGAATATAAAATTGAACAAATTTCAGAAAAAAAAAATCTGTGGACCAGGGTTTTGAGAACAATGGGATTTACCATAAAATGTGTAAAATGCGAACAAGTGGGGACCGCAAAATAACATTCCACGGGCCGCAAAGGGCCCACGGGCCACGAGTTTGAGACCCCTGCAGTAAAGGATGAGCGGGAAAAGTTGGATGGATCCAGTCCCAGTATCTTTGAGAACTGGATCATTGGACCATCACGTCTCATTATGTCCAATAATGGAGAAACATCAGATTCAGACCTTGAATCTCAGCGGCTGCTGTTTTGTCCCTTCTGTTTCCATAAAAGCACATTTGGAAGGAGGTCACGACGCCTCATCTGAAATTAAAATGCGAGTGGACGCGTCTGATCACAGACGGGAGCTCCTCCGTGTCCGGCGGCTCGATTAATTCCTCAGCTCATCCTCGGAGGTCACTGAGCCTCGTCCACTGCCACAGACCGTCGGCGTGAAAACCGCAGCCGCCCCCCCGCCCTCATCATGGAGGTCCGGTCTCAAACGACATCCTGGAAATGCAAATAAACAGACTCCTCCGTATGGACTGATTAAATCTGTGGTGTCCGTGTGTGGTTGCCATGGTGATTAAAGGCTAATTTCCAGCCCAGAGGAAACACTTAAAAAAAACACAGGATTCATACGCGAGGCATAAATGAGGACTCCTCTCCGCGGAGCAGCTCCTGTCACTGAGCCCCGCAGCAGTAGGAATTCTGGGTAGATTTCCGTCCTCGTCTTCCAACGGCCGTGTTAATCTTTCAGCACGTGCAGGAAGTCTGATATTCAGTATTTATTTTATTATCGCAGCAGCAGCAGCCGCTCTGGAATGGCAGCTTATGAGGAATCCAGGTTGATCTGCTCACATGTCTGTAAAGACTCCAATCATGGAGACCAGGAGTGAAGACATGGACAGAAATATTTTGCAGACACAGGGAATGATTGTCTTGTTGAAATTAGAGTATGTAAAATGTACAATGTTCACAACGCCGGCTCCCGGGACAAAGTGCAAGCTGGATTTATGGCGTTGGAGCGTTGCTATGGCAACAGCGCTGCCTGACGTGACTTCATCAACGTATGTCTTTTCATCGCTCCATGCCACTCCCCAACCTTATTGTGGGTTGAAGACATGGGACGGAGATTGTCCTAATGACGTGAGTGAAATTGTTTCAGTCTGAAACATTGGTCACAGAGATTTTATTGTTCTGGATCACAGGTGTCAAACTGAGGCCCGGGGGCCAAGTGTGGCCCACAGCGTAATTATATTTGGCCCATAAAATCATATCAAATATGTACCAGAGTTGGCCCACCACTATATAGGCCTCATATACTTACAGAATTGGTGCGTAGTCTTTGTTGTAGCACAGACATTTTCAGGTTTTTTTTTGTTGTACGTTTGTAAAAAAACAAACGCTAAAAGGGTCTGGAAAGGCTAATACCTTTTTATTCCGGATTTATGTTTCATGACAGCTGTTCCAGCTTCAATGTTCCCCAAAAATCGACATTTATTCAGGGGCGACAAGACTGGGGAAACCCAGCAGTTGTTTGGGATTCTGACCACTAGAGGGAGCAATAAATATTTATTCTAGCCTGGGACTGTGAAATTGAGTTCGACGCCCTTGTTCTAGATGGCAGTAGTGAGCAACTAGGCCTGTCTATTGCTTCAGCTGACACGAACTGTATGGTGTCGCACCTGTTGATCAGTGCGGAAAATCCTTTAGTCCTCATCGTACGAACGTGGTTTTCTTTCTTAGCTAAGTCTTTGTCTTTGGTTCATTTCCGCAGCAAGTCCCGATAGCCAATGGGAAAACAAACGTCTGCAGCTCGGCCAAATGCGAGGTCAAGCTGGAGCTGGCCTTCGAGTATCTGATGAGCAAAGACCGTCTCCAGTGGGTGACCATCACCAGCCAACAGGTAAAGGGTCTCAGCGACAGGGACGGCGTATTGATTTGAATAAATGTGATTGATTTTTGCTTCTTTCCTCCACTGTGATTTCAGGCGATTATGATGAGCATCTGTCTGCAGTCCATGGTGGACGAACTGATGGTGAAGAAATCTGGAGGCAGCATCAAAAAGGTTTGTGTCAAGAAGTGTCGCTCAGTTGTGAGACCATTTTGAGATGGTTTGGACATGTCCAGAGGAGGGACAGTGGATATATTGATAGAAGAATGATCCTAGAGATGGAGCTACCAGGTAGGGGACAAAGAGGAGATTGATGGATGCACCGAGGGAGGACATGGAGGTAGTTGGAGTTAGAGTAGAAGATACAGAAATGATTTGTTTGCACCTGTGTCACCCTCAGATGCTGAGGAAAAGACACAACGGCTCCATCCACCGATCTGACAGTCAGCAAGCTGTGAAATCACCCCCTCTGCTGGTGAGAAGTTGTAAATGTACTAATAAGGAGAGCAGATTTCAGGTGCAGGTTCATTTTTTTCATCTTCATATTTCTACAGGAATCCCCTGACTCCAACCGTGAAATTGTTAAACTCTCAGTAAGTCATTTTTTTAATGTTTTATAATATAATATTTCGCATGAATATTGATAAATAAGGTTGTGGGTTATTTCACGCAGACCAAGCTGAGCTCAGTGTCCCTGCGAGGGATCAGCGCGTCCAACTCGGCAAACGACATCAGCGGAAACGATTTCCACGGAAATTACGCCTTCGAGGGAATCGGGGACGACGACCTGTAACCTGGATGTAGACCTCCACCCCCCGCCGCCCCTCTCTCATCACCACCCCCATCATCCCACTCCCACTGTCAACAATCCTTGGGATGATGAGCGTTCCCAGCTGAGCCGGCACGAAGAACACCACACATTTGTCCGATTCTGCAAGATTGTAGCTTCTTCCCGGAGAAAATGTTGCCTTAAACTCTCATTTCTGTCCACGGCGTCCTTCGCTTGGAGCGTGCCGTCGCGTTCGTAGCTCCTCGTTCAACAACTAACGACTCAAAAAGTTCCAGGGTCGATTCAGAAACTGATGCCTGCAGCACTTTTTGAGACACAAAGTGTCCCCGTTCTTTTTCTGCTAATTAGAGACGATGCTGCCACTGCATAGTGTGATTGTCCTGACTCATCCAATACCAAGTACCGGACAGAAGTTTGTCTCCTGTCATTTTAGTCGCAATACCCGAACCCAACACCAGAGTTTGTCTCGGTCGACTTCTCTGTGATTGGTCTCAGTTTCTGAATTGATTAACCATTAACCAATCTAACTAAGCCGGCTAGTAAAGTCACAAAAAAACATTATTTTCAAGAAAAAGTTCTAAACCTCAGACTACTGTTAGTTAATCCACAGCAGCATGCAGTAGCGCAGGAGTGAGACAAAATGTCCATGGACTTATGTCTAAAAGAGGTTTTATTTTTTTTGTCCATTTGTCTCCGTTCTTTTTTGACGGCCTGTGGTGGCCTAGTGGTTAAGGAACCGGTACTGGGGTACCGGAGGGTTCCAGGTTTGAATCCACCAACCTGCTAGGTTACCACTGAGGTCCACTGTCCACCGTCCCCACTCACAGCTGAGAGCTGCCCACAGTTCACTCTGGTGATGGGTTTGCTTTCCTTTCCTCTCCTGCCTGTGATCGCTGCATGTTCCTCTCCAACCCTGGAGCCCGTTGTTTGGTTCAGACCTGGCACTAGTGACGAAATAGCACATCTGGACCAGGATGGTTCTGAGTCCAAAGAATCCGTAGATCCCCTCCCTCCCTCCCTGTCTCCCTCTGTCTCACTCTTTCTGCTCACACACCAACTGAGGAAAGTACAAATAATTGTTGGCAAATGTGTATTTTTATACTGGTGGTGATTCATGGCGCTCTGCTCTGCTCTGCTCTGCTTCACTCTGCTCCATCTTCTCGTGCCAAGTCATTACATATGTGAACAAAATACCAGCAGTGTTTGTCAGAGACTCGGTCACACTCATGCTGCCTTCAGGGTCAGTCCGATGCCTTAACTCTTTTCATTTCCCTGCTTCGCTGTTTGGACTTGTTACCTAGAATCTTGCAGAACTCGATGGAGCTGCTTGCACTTGTTGCTGAAAACCCATCATTATTTTTTTTTTTTTGCACAGTACAGTATTAGAGGTGGAGATGAATGTTTGACCGGAGGCTTGGCATGGTTTTATTCCTTTCTGTCCTGCAGGGGGCGCTGCATGAATCCATCGGTATTTTAAAAAAAAAAAAAAACATCTTTGAGGTTTCTCATTAATGCCAAATTATAGTTTACTAAAGTATTTTGCACAAAATAAACAAAAACATAATGAAAACGTCACTTTTTTTATATGATGTACATTCATTTAAGTATTCCAAACATTTATAGCGCAGTGTAATCACACAGATCAAATGTAATCTAAGCTGTATAGAACAAAGTTTTATCCCATTAACATTCATCGTATGTTTACGTCAAATTTAGGGACTATGTTTTTAGCGTCTGTACGTCTTTTAGAGGCTCCGATACGGACTTATTTTTGCAATCCATCTGTGAGTTTCTCTTCGTAGAAAATTTTTAAGTGGTGCTTTTTAAAAAAAAAAGGCAAAAAAGAAAAATCAACACATTTGCTGTATTTTTTTTTTGTCTCGCCTTAACTCATTTCACAAAACCCAGTGTCTCTGGGTTAAAATCAGTGCCAACTCGTCCAAAGCTTTATGGGTAGCGTCAACTGTAACACGAAATGTTCTCAAAAAGTAAATGTCTTCTTTAATAACTGCTGTTCTTCCACATTATTACTGAAATAGATGAGTGAATGAATGACAACACCAGCTGCTCCACAATGTCCTGGTCATGAAACCTTCGGTACCAAATCACAAAATCACAGAGTTGATGTTGAACATTCAGCAAATGTCAATCTCCTGCAGATTGTAGCATTTTTGAATCATTCCACTGTTTTGTTATCTGTCGTTAGAGTTGATCGTCCAGTGTCAAGTCTCCATCTGTTCTGCCCCGATGCTGAAATAAAACTCTGACAAGACCTGGTGTTCTTCATCGCTGTTTCTTCCCACGTCCTTCTGCCACGCAAATATTCCACCGTCCCTAATTGCTGCACAGCTGCCAATACCAGGGTCAAACCCTGGAGATGAACCACACAACAACCAAACACAAAACGGGTTTAGTTGTTAGAAACTGGACTTCTTCCTGGAGGTTAAAGACGTTTCATTCCTCAAATGAGGAACTTCATCATTTCCTGGTTTATGTCAGTGGGAACTCTAGTAGTTCTACTCCTCTGGACCAGTGTCCCCCAACCTTTTTTGCGCCACAGAACGGTTAAATGTCTCGCACAATTTTTACAGACTGGTTGTTAAGTTGTCGCAGATAAATACACCTTATTATAACATTTGTTTGTGAAATCTTTTCCTACCCATAAAATTTTCCTACCCGAATTAACTGTGCATGGGCACAAGGATTTTGGATCAAGTGGAAGTAATAGACAGATGGGGACAAAAGGAAACATTTTTCTGCGGCCCAGCACCAATTCACCCACGGACTGGTAACGGTCCCCGCCCCAGTGGTTGGGGACCACTGGTCTAGAGGAGTTTAACTACTGTTTCCTCTGACATCAACCAGAAATTGATGATGTTCCTTAGTTGAGGAATGAAACGTCTTTCAACTCCAGTTGCTGGCAACTAACCTCTTTATGAATCTTCACAGACAACAACCAAACAATGTCTGGCATTAAATGAAACCATTTTCATGATTTTATTTCAAAAATCTCACTTAAGGCATTTATGAGACACTGCATTAGGACAGTTATGGACACGTAGTGGGACGAAGGGGTTGAATGAGTCAGTGGTTGCGATGCCTGTGTCATGAAAAACTATCAACCTGAAAAATATTTCACTTGCATATAGTAGCCATTTACAAATAGAGTCCATTTTCTTAAAAGTTTTGCCCCCCGCCCCAAAACACACATTTAGCCAACGACACACACCACACCAAGGAAATTAAAATAAAATTCTACTCCTATATATTTATATATATGTATATATATTAAAGTATGCGCTTCTAGCAGTGTTTTACGGCCACGTTAGAAAAATAAAACGACAAACACACTCACATGCTTTAAAGTTGTGTTCTCTCTTATATTTTTTTTCTCTCCTCTCCCAGGTTTTAAAAAACCTGGGATTATTTTCACAGTTAGCAGTAAACAGTGATCCCAAAAAGATTCGGAAATGAGTTGAAAAACATCTTTCGTTGCTTTTCCAAAATATTTGTGCGAAATCATTTAAACCAGTGTTCCCCAACCTTTTTTTTTGCGCCACGCACCTGTCTCGTACTATTTTCACGGACCGGTCGTTAAGTTGTGGCAGATAAAATTTTATTTCTGATGTTCTGAAATATTTTCCTACCTATAAAATCTTCCTACCCAAAATTAACTGTGCACACAAGGGTTTCCCAAGTGCACACAGCCTATAATTTTCTCCTACCAGACCGGTATACAAGGTTAGAATCATTGTATCCATGATTTTTTAAGTTTATTGTTGTTGTCTTCACTGAGAAAATATTTCCTAATCAAATATAGTTGCATTATTGATGATGGAATCCTAGCCATTCTATTGGTCAGTTCTTTTGTTGATATGGGCATGGATCAAGTGGAAGTAATAGACAGATGAGGACAAAAGGAAACATTATTTCTCTGCGGCCCGGCACCAATTCACCCGTGGACCGATACTGGTCCCCGGCCCAGTGGTTGGGGACCACCGATTTAAACAAAATGCTCACGTTCAATGTCAAACATAAACCCAATGTTTCCCTAAATGCAGCTCATGTTAGGATTGTGCTTTTTCCCTTTTAGTTTTATTTTTTTCCTCGTAAAACCTACAGACTCTAACACTACATTGTCTCCACATGCAATTTTACTGCGAAAATAACTACAAATTATTTCTAATCCACTTTCACGTCGGATTTTAACCCCCAGATCTCTTTTTGTCCTGGGGGCTGAAAGAAAGAGTCAATTATCAGAGCAAATCAACTTTTAGTTCTGGTCAACGTCACATTGCTAGTAGTACATACATAGGTTAGTCCATGCTCTTCACCAAGTTGTGCTTCGATGCAACAGAAAGCAAAAAATACTGACCTTAAATTTCAGCCTCCTCCACCCTTGAGCTGCACCGTGTAGTCGAGTTGGCACGTGTTTGGGTTGGACTTGGATAAAACTACACGGTACGACTCGGTGGATCGGGCCCAGAACTTTTGTAGTGTGGTATCAGTGACAGATATGATGATGCCAGTGAAAGACTTTTTTTTTAATAGTAGCTACAGTTCGTTTGACTAGACATAAACGGTAAAAGACAAGGACGAAACAAACGGTCTCTTGGACTCATTCACCTCAGTTGAAAAAAGAAATTTTGGTTCTTTCCAACCCGTTAACACTGTTGGGTGGAGGTTGGGGTTGCGTTAGACTGGTAGTGATATTTTGAGCACGATTTAAAGTTTAGCTTTATTCCGAGTTTTTTTTTTTGCTACTTTTAACTTATCAGTAACATCGAACAAACACTGAGGGTTGAGAACACTGTGCCAGATTTCCTCTGCGTCAAATAATACAGACGGACATTTATTTTAACTTATCGTTGAGTCCAACTCTACAAATAAAACACTTAGCAGCCTCTGTACATGTGACAAACACTCGACAAGATGAACTCAAACAGTAATAAAGGCTCTGTGAAGGTTAAACCCTTAAAAAAAAAAAAAAAGTATTCTTGCTGGTTTCTTCCATTCTGCTGAGTTTTTATTTGAATCTAATGCAGTCAAGTCTGTAGGACGGGTGTGTAGTCCGAGCGTCCCCCCTGCATGTACTGCATATCCACTCCCGCTTCTTTCCTGTGAGTCTGGACTCCGGATCCCATCCCTTTCCGAACGTCGTCGTCGTCGTCTTCCTCCTCGTCGTGTCCCGTCATGGGGACCTTGACCCAGCCGTCCGTGGCCAGGCCGTGTTTCTTCTGGTGCCTCTTGTAATTGTCCCAGTGGCCCGTGGTGTAGCCGCACTGCCGGCACTTGTAGGGCTTCTCGCCGGTGTGCCGCAGCATGTGCCGCTTCAGGTTCATGCTCTGGTTGCAGCTGTAGCTGCACACGGCGCACTGGAAGGGCTTGGCGCCCGAGTGCACCCGCAGGTGGCGCTTCAGGTTGGCCAGGTTCCCGCAGGCGTAGTCGCACAAATTGCACTTGTAAGGTTTCTCGCCCGTGTGAACGCGGTGGTGTCGCTTGAGGTTGTCGAAGTGCGCCGAGGCGTAGTCGCACTGAGGGCACTTGTAGGGCTTTTCGCCGCTGTGAGTCTTCATGTGGCGAGCCAAGTGGTTGGGGTAGTGGGTGAGGAAGGGGCAGGCGGCGCAGGTGTACACCTTGTCGCTGCGCTCGCCCGGACTGTTGGGGGACGACGAGGTGTCTTTAGTCAGCATCTCCAGGGTACACTTGGCACAAATCTGGGCGGAGGTGCCGTCCTCGTCCTCCAGGACGACGCCGCACAGACGGCAGGTGAAAGGAAAGAGGGAAGGTGGGAGGCTGGCGCCATCTGCTGAGCTCTCCCTGCTGGTCCTGTTGCTCTCTCTGTCTGTAGTTTGAGGCACAGGTGGAGGCTGCAGGGCGGGGGCGTGGTTGGAGTGGGGTAAAGGTGGCGGCGACGATCCCTTCAAGCTCTCGAAGGCTGACAGGTAGTCGTTGTTCTGGGACGCCATGGTCAGGTGTGACGTCGCTCTCGCCACTTCAGACACTTGGCAAAAAAGGAGACACAGTTGGAGACGTTGGTTAATCTCCGAGATTAAACACAGATTAAAAACACATTTGGAGATTTTTGTTGTTGTAAATCCTTAAAAAGTCAAATCCTACTCACCTCGCCTCGAAGCACCGGCCACTTCTCCACTTGGTCTTTGCACCGTCACCTGCCTCTTCAGGCTGTTCTGACCACTAACAGGTCCCTGTATGGCTTCCTGTCCAGTTCCAGCAGTGGGCAGATGCATGCGCTGGTGCCTCTTGAGGTTACCCAGGGAACTGCAGGCGAAGGTGCAGCTCTCGCACTTGTAAGGTTTCTCGCCGGTGTGAATGCGCAGGTGTCTCTGCAGGTTGACCAGCTGAGCCGAGGCGTAAGTGCACAGGGGGCAGTTGAACGGCTTCTCCCCGTTATGCGTCTTCATGTGACGCTTCACGTGGTTGGCGTAACGCGAGGAGAAGCCGCAGAGGTGACAGGAGTGCAGTTTGGACAGTTTGTCCTCAGCCGTCAGACCTTTGTCGTTCATTCCGTTTCTCAATCCTTCTCCGTCGAGCTGCGGATGGGAAGCGGGACGCAGCCCGCCGAGGCCAAAAGGTAAACAGAAGTCCGGGCTTTTGGATTCTCTGGAGGCTTTACAACACCTAAGGCAATATGGGCCGACCAGGTCAATGCCGGGTCCTAGAGGTCCGTCGCGGAGCTGACCGCAGCCTCTGCAGGACAGGTACGGAGGGAAACTGGGCTCCTGCTGAGCTGCTCTGCCCTCGTCGTCCCTTCCGTTGTCGGTCGTGCTGCGAGAATTATCCGTTTCGCTTTCCATGCTGAGCTGACCGTAGGTTGGGCTATCCTCATCACCCAGGGGGTAAACAGAGAAACCGATCTCAGCTGCGACCTCTGGGCAGAGACGACAGAGAGGAAGAAAGTGATTCCACAGCTGCACATTTTTACAGGACAGTTGTGAGACCAGCCATGATGGATGGATTAGAGACACTAGGAATAGGTAGAAGACAGGAGACAAGGATGGACAGGCTCAGAAATGAGGTGATTAGAGGGACAACACAGACAGGAAGGTTTGGAGAAAAAGCTGGAGAAGACAGATTGAGATGGTTTGGACATGTTCAGAGGAGGGACAGTGGATACATNGATCCTAGAGATGGAGCTACCAGGTAGGAGACGAAGAGGAGATTGATGGATGCAGTGAGGGAGGACATGGAGGTAGTTGAAGATACAGAGGACAGGGAAAAAATGTTGACTCGCTGTGGCAACCCTTGAAAAAAGGGACAAGCCGAAATAAGAAGAGGAAAATTAAAAAAAAAGTATCTAAAAGAAACGTAAGATACTTCAGAACTTACATTTTCCCCAGTAGAATCACCTGACTTTTTGGAGGTTTTTTTTTTACATGAAGAAGACAAAAAGCAAAGACACCTTTTTTTTCCCCAAAAGTAGAAAGACATGCCTCGGGACTGGCTGCTGGTACATGCTTTTCAGGGAGAGCAGAAGAAACAGCACCGTCCTTCACGGCCGCGCAGGCAGGATGTGAGGAAGACGAGAGCAGAGACTGGTCCTTTTTATCCCTCCCCATGAAAAGCCCTTGTGGATGATTACCAGGCCTAATGATAATGATGATGACTATAATGGTGAGGCTGCTGGTGCGGCGGCTGATGATGATGATGATGATGATGATGATGATGATGATGATGATGAGATGGAAACAATAATGGCAGTGGCAGAGCAGAAGCAACAGCTCATGATGATGATGATGATGATGATGATAAATAAATGTCCTCTGATAATGGTGTCCATGATGATAATGGTTGTGTTTTTATGACCCCCACATAATAATGGTGTTTCAGCTCTTTTTCTACTTTTCTTTTTTTTTGTCAAGATCACACTCTTGGACACAAAGCCACGCTGTGACACATGAGATGGTGATGTCATCTCTTCTACGGTCACAGAGAGGAAAAAAATCTTAATCAAAGAGAATATGACGTGTTGTTTAAAGACGTTAGAGCGCCTGCTGGTGGATCCACAGGTAATCATCAGTCATAGCACAGATATTCTGGACTGATGGAGAAATAATAGACGGTTGTTCTGGACCAGTCACTGACCTGAGAATTTTTCCAGTCCTAAAATCTTGTTTTCATCCGGATCAGGGTCGTCAAACTCAAGGTCTTTTTCTAGGAGAAAGTCTGTGTCTAAGGTGAGGTTTCCTGGAGCGTCAGTGGTTAGTCCATCTTCAGAATCCACTGCAGAATAAAAAGAAAAAAATCCATTAACAATGATTCATTTATACTTTATCTTCATTCACCTCTAGATAGAAAGACAGATAGATTGACGGATAGACACAGACAGATAGAGAGACCGAGGGATAGACAGATAGATAGATTGATGGACAGCATAGACAAATAGACAGATAGACAGACATATAGACTGATAGATAGACAATTAGACAGAAAGATAGATAGATAGACAGACAGACAGACAGACAGATAGGCGGATAGACAAATAGACAGATAGAAAGACAGACAAATAGATAGATAGATAGTAGATAGACAGACAGATACACAGACAGATAGCGACATACAGATAGACAGACAGATTGATGGATGGAGACGTAGACAAATAGACAGATAGAGAGACAGATATATAGACTGATAGACAGGTAGACAATTAGACAGAATGATAGACAGACAGATAGATAGATTGACGGATAGACACATAGACATTTGGACAGATAGAAAGACAGACACATAGATAGGTAGACAATTAGACAGATATATAGATTGATGGATGGACATAGAGACACTTTATTTATCCCTCAGGAGTAACCCCTTCAGAATAATGGTAGTATATTTCCCATATAGAGCAG
>JAFBJS010009699.1:46432-59401 GCA_016785265.1 Paraplagusia blochii | reverse complement strand
TCATAACTGTATGGCATCTAATACTTATTACGATTCAACTCCCGTCCATGATCATCTCCATCTTATCTTTTCAGCTTGACCCTTTTTCAGGGGTTGCCACAGCGTGTCAACAATTTCCATCTCCCCCTGTCCTCTGTATCTTGTACTTAACTCCAACTACCTCCATGTCCTCTCTCACTGCATCCATCAATCACCTCTTTGTCTCCTACCTGGTAGCTCCATCTCTAGGATCATTCTTCTACCAATATAACCACTGTCCCTTCTCTGAACATGTCAAAAACCATCTCAATCAGGCTTCTCTAGCTTTTTCTTCAAACCTTCCTGTCTGTGTTGTCCCTCTAATCACCTCATTCCTGATCCTGTCCATCCTTGTCTCTCCTAAAGAGAATCTCAGCATCTTTAACTCCTCCACCTCCAGCTCTTCTACCCATTCCTAGTGTCTCTAATCCATACATCATGACTGGTCTCACCATAATATTACCTTGAACCAATGAAATCATCTAGATAAAATGATACTTAACACATTTAATTGTAAATAAACCAGCAAAAATATCTTTTAGTGACAGCATCATCCAATCTAACAATCGAAAACCAAGATAATCCGAAATACAGACTGTGATCCGATGAAGTTAATTAAGGGCTACAACAAAGTGTCATTAACTGAACGCCGCATGGCAGCAGTTTCAAACCAACTGCTATGAACAAATTGCCTCACAAAATACGTTTACACATTCGCCTGCAGCGTAAACTGACATGCTTTTTAAAGTAAATAAAATACACTCAATCAATATGTTGATAAATATTGAAAATACTCAACCAATATGGCAGATATCCCGGTCTCCAACCGACGGCAGTCAGGCGAATCAACGAACCCTGGGCTGAGACATGTCTTATGCTAGTTCACACAGCAAGGCGTGTGAGCAACTTCATCAACAGCGACTGAACGCAGTCCGATAAACGTCATTTTAAAAACGCCTTTTCACGAGTAACGTGCTCGTGACCGTGTCGACACCTCTCACGTAGACGCGAGTCGTTTTTACAGTCATTAACCCAGAGCTAAATTAGCCGAATAGCTCATGTCAACTTCACTAGCTCCGATGCTAACTTACCTAAAAAACGTAAATATTGTCGGCCATGTCGTTTCCCTTCGCCGCCCGTAAGCCCGCCATTGGCTTTAACGAATTCCCCCTCAGTTGTACGACGCCCGCAGGTCCGCCATTTCTTCATGAGCTGCGGCGACAAAGAAAGGCAATTAAAGGTATTTTTCATAACTTAATTGATTTTTTCATTCGCCTGCAAGACAGCAGATGCGGTGGCAACATAACTTTCATTTTGACCCCTTCGGTATAAGAGCCCAACAGTATATGGTGCATAAAAACTCACTAATGTTAGGGGTATGTCCCCATTGTTGTTTATAATGAGTTTAAAGTGACCAGTTGTCTTTAAGTCGCCATGTTTTCACGAAATAAATTCAATAAACACGGTTATTTATACGTCAGTGGTTTTATTTTGAAGGCCTGTGAGGTAAAGCGGATGTTATATTGTTTACACGCATATTACTTGATTCCATTGTACGCTCTTCTCTTCCGTTTTGAGGGTGTTTCCGTTTCCGAAAATAATTTCCGGTTGATTTGCCGCATTGCATCATAGTTAATGTGGTTTTTAGAGATAATGAGGGAAACGTCCTTGGTTTGGCCATTTGCTCGGTTCTTTTTCATTTAAACATCGTTTTTTTCGGCTTTTCTTTATTCAATTAATAAAAAACAAAAATGCATTTCGTGTTGGTAGGATTAAACGAGCTTATACGGTATATTAACTTAAATTAACTGGAAAAATGGAACATATTTCTTACCTAAATTAGTAAGAACATAACATTAGATGAACTAAAATTTGCATGTTTTCCCCCTGAATGCACACCCACAGCTTCAACGCAGTACATGTGCATTCATGTCCTTCATTGTGTTGTCCCTCTTTTCAAACACACGCCGCAACATCTGTTTAAATGGGCCTCCAGAGACATGTGAGGCCTCTGCAGGTGATTTAGGAGATCCTCCAGGGACCACAGCATGTACAGCCCTTCCTTAGAAGAAGACAGAAATACGTTTTCTAAATAGCAGCTATGGTGGCCTGGTTAAGGGTGATGTAATGTTTAACAGAAAAAAGGAAAAGAAATACAAAAACTCTGGGTAACAGTGAGGCATACGTTGTTTAAGGTGCTGGAATAAATTTTTTGTTTTACTGACTCCGCTTTTTTTTTATATGTTTGGACTAAAATAGCAAAGTAATTAGGTCACTCAGTTTGGCCGCTAGTTACAGCTGAAGTGAAATATATTTTTTAGATAAAAATTAATAATATTTATTACAATATAATTTTAATATATCACAGTAATTGTGTTTACACAATAGTGTTTGTGTAAATTTTAATATAATTTAATTAATAAAACAAATTAATAATTACAATAAATAAATACAATAATTTATGTTATATATTTTGTATTATTATTTTTATTATAAAATATAATATTTGAAAAATCTATACTATAATTCAATATTTTCTTTTACTTATAAGGTTATTGATTTTTATGTAGTTTTTTTTCGTTTCAAAATAATTTCCCATGTGGGTCAATAGTAGGTCTATCCAATGTTCATTTTAATAGACCGGACATTAGACCTGATTTGTGTAAAATAGTTCACAGAATGTAGTACACTTTACTGGAGTAGTTTTATAACAGGCGGAGGAAGAACTATTAAAGCCTGAATATGAGCTCTTTATTTCTAAAGGGGGACCTTTTATTTTTTAGGGGCGGGGGCAATAATCGAAAGGAGATCCTGTGATTCTGCGTCATCCCATTGGCTCATGTCACCGCAGTGGGTCGCTGTCCTCAGTCAGCACAGTCATCAGTCTGCTGCTGCTGATGCTGCTGATGCTGCTGCTGCCTCTCCTCTCCTCCTCCACCTCCTCCTCCTCCTCCTCATTCCTCCTCTGGCGGTCGGACTCCATCCATTCATCCATCCTTTCTCCCATCCACTCCTCCATCCATCCATCCACCCATCTCCTCCTGCTGTGGGTGCAGCAGTGAGGAGAGGAGGAGACGGTCAGCCTCCTCACTCTGGACTCCTGCTCCTGTAGGGGCGGAGCCAGTTGCTGGATAGTACGCCGCGGAGAGAGGGCGCCGCGCAGTGAAGGTAAGATCCATGGTTTACGTAATAGAAATGAATGCGTATCAAACCGTGAACGATGCGCAATTGTTGCCGCGAGTTTTGGCGCTGAGCAGAGGGGAGACAGATGCGGATGGAGAGGGAAGAGAACGGGGACACGGAGCTGGTAGAACGTGCCACTCCCTGCTACGGCACAATGTGATGCTCTGGATGGATGTCATCTCTGCATATATGCATGGATGTATTTCACCAACCTATATATGTGATCTTGCATGTATTGTGATCATATCTAAACAGTCACACTCATCCAAATGTACTGCAGGTCTGTTTGTTTTCATTGATCCCTTTGGGAAATGACATTTTTAGAACCATATAAGAAGACAAAACTGACTGAGTGTTTAAAAAAAAACGCATGGTGGCGCTGTTGTTATCAAACAGGATTCTGTATGAAAGCAATTTTTGTCGATTTTAACCAAAATGATTGAGCAGGCCGGCTGCCAGAGGTCACTAATACCCAGTGTTGAGCACATGGTGCAGAACAGAGCTGTGTGTGCATGTGTGTGTGTGTGTGTGTGTGTGTGTGTGTGTGTGGGCAGAGTGAGGTCACTTACATGCCTCTGAATCCCCGCATTGCTGATGTTGGCTTCTGTCCAGTGAACAGATAATACCATTAGGTTTCCCTCCTCCGAGGTAGAGTCTTAACGAGAGTTACTTCCATTGATGTTCAGTCGATTCCTTCCAGGCACTTCCTGTCCTTCAGATCCACTGACTACGTGCAGTATTTCCCCTGTCACTTCCAAGTACTCCTTAAGGAATGTGGTGCCGTTTGCTACGTTCTGTCGATATTTTCTTCCAGAAGTGATTGAAAGTGTTTACTCATCGGAAGTAGAATCATACCAGGATGCAATAGCGGTGCTAAATGGATTGCCTGATTGCCTGGGTTGTACGATATTAACTTATGCCGATATCGTCGAAAGGCGTAATTTTCCGATACCGATATAAGCCACAGTTTGCCCCCAAGACTGAGATATCTTCTCAATATTTTGATTCTTGCAAGAGAAAAATGATAACAATCTTACCGATATCACGTAATTATGCTTATATCGTCGGGCCAATAATAAAGGGCCAATACCTGGTCACATGACACACTTGTTTAGAAAAGTGTCAGAAATGTCATATTTACCATATTCTCTGCAGTTTAGAGGCAAAATATATTGTAGTACCAGATTTTTTCAGTCCAAACTTTCTCAGAAATCAACAGTACACTTTATGTTTTATTTCTGGTTGTTCTTACTGACCTAGGACCAGTTTTATGAATGTTTTAAATACTTATCTAACTATTTTGTTAGTCTCTCAATGCGCCTTATAGTTTCATTGAGACTCAGTGGTGATAGGATGAGAACCATAAGACCAAGGAGACTTACATATGGCAGCAGGCAACAGTTGGAGACACTAAGGCAGTTTTCCCAGATGATCTGGAGTCAGCAACCAGGGAAAAGAGTTGTTTTTGCTGTTCAGGACCAAACATGATCCAAGACTTGTCGTTAAGTTGTGGCAAATAAATACCCCTTAATAAAATTAAATTTCCGGTGTTCTGAAATATTTTCCTACCCATAAAATCTTCCTACCCGAATTAACTGTGCATGGGTACAACAAGGATTTCCCAAGTGCACACAGCCTATAATTTTCTGCTACCAAACCGGTATAAAAAGTTAAAATCTTGTATCAATGACCCTGCGTCATTTTGAGTTTATTGTTGTTGTCTTCACTGAGAAAATATTTCCTAATCAAATATAGTTGCATTATTGATGATGGAATCCTAAATCCCTTCCAAATTGAGTTTTTTTTGTCTTTAAATTCCCTCCAAATTAAGCATTTTATTGTGATACTTATGTTATATCCTAGATTTTGTTTTGTTCTTCTAAGGAACTGCAGCGTCACACGTGATCACATGACCACATGACCAAAACAGCTGTTGCGTAATGATTATTTTAGTTTCTATTATACAACATTCTGGCAAAAAAACAGGCCGCACATACCATAGCATAGTTGTAGCTGCAGCAGGAAGACACTTAAATCACATAATCATCCGTTTATGATGCCAGTGTCTTAAAGAACAACAGATGTCTTTACTTCACTCTTTCATTTCCGTGGACAAACGGTATATAATGATGTGTCCCCACGAAGTTTGACGCTCGCGTCCACTTGAACACGTCCACAGACAGGAGTATAAATATGACTCCCGTTCTCGGAGTCTGTACGGAAAAACAGGTTGGGCCACCGCAGTGTTACATAAATCCACATGTTCCCGATTCCTTTTTGGACAACAAGGGGACATGCTGCGGCCCGGACCTGCAGCTACTGTCACAGACGGAGAACGGTCGGTTGAACCCTGGAGTAGTTTTCATTTAATGCTGCCTGATGTCATGTGACACGGTCTAATCTGACACTTTTAATTGGCCCAGAGTCGAAACACCTCAGACGGTCTGTTCGTCTTTCCAATTATGGACGCTCACTGCTGCTTAATTAAGACAGAATGACTCACCTGAGCTGTCTGTTCCATGACACACAGCGCAGCAGGTCAGAACACAAACTGGGCCACACATTTACTGGAGCTACCAGGTAGGAGACAAAGAGGAGATTGATGGATGCAGTGAGGGAGGACATGGAGGTAGTTGGAGTCAGAGGAGAAGACACAGAGGACAGGGGGGGATGGAAAATGCTGACTCGCTGTGGCAACCCCTGAAAAAGGGAGAAGGTGAAAGGAGAAGAAGAAGAAGACAGCATCATCATAACCATCCTTTTTGCCAAAGTTTCCATCTCTCTGACTCCAACTACCTCCATGTCCTCCCTCACTGCATCCATCAATCTCCTCTTTGTCTCCTACCTGGTGCCTCCATCTCTACTATCATTCTTCTACCAATATATCAACTGTCCCTCCTCTGAACATGTCCAAATCATCTGAATCTGTCTGTCTGTGTTGTCTCTTTAATCACTTCATTCCTGATCCCGTCCATCCTTGTCTGTCCTGAAGAGAATCTCAGCATCTTTAACTCCTTCTCCACCTGCAGCTCTATCTCCTGTCTTCTACCTATTGGTAGGACCTCCATGTCCTCCCTCTCTGCATCTATCAATCTCATCTATGTCTCCTACCAGTACTACCAATGTATCCACTGTCCCTCCACTGAAGATGTCCAAACCATCTAAATCTGTCTTCTCTTTTCTCCAAACCTTCCTGTCTGTGTTGTCCCTCTAATCACCTCATTCCCGATCCTGTTCATCCTTGTCTCTCCTAAAGAGAATCTCAGCACTCCTCCTCCACCTTCAGTTCTGTCTTCTGTCTTCTGCCTATTGGTAGGACCTCCGTGTCCTCCCTCACTGCATCCATCAATCTCCTCTTTGTCTCCTACCTGGTAGCTCCATCTCTAGGATCATTCTTCTACCAATGTATCCACTGTTCCTCCTCTGAACATGTCCAAACCATCTCAATCTGGCTCCTCTATCTTTTGTCTCCAAACCGTCCTGTCTGTGTTGTCCCTGTAGAGTTTATGCTGTGGTAAAATGAAAATAATATTAGTCTTTTACTTCACATAATCTGTACAAACACAGATAAGACCATTGTTTCTTCAGTGTCTTTGTGAGCCCTTAATTCCCCTTCACATTCAGTGTTTCTTGTTATGCTGTGTCTTCCAGTCTCGGCCCAAAATGGTGTAGGAGAGTCATCCTGTTCTGGCACAGCTTGGATGAGGGAACTGCAGCGGAGGTGGAGGAGAGACAGCAGACAGCAGAGACAGAGTCGACCACATGACCAGACGCGGAGAGGCTCCAAACTTGTGATGTTCCCCTCCAGCAGGGACCTCCTCGTCCCCATCGTCTCCCTCTCCATCTCTCCTGCTCATCCTCTCCTGTGCCGCAGAGAAACCTCCTGAGCCGTGAGATCTCGCTGTGTGTGTTCTTTTTATTTGCTCACCTAAATACAAACTCCCTCCCTCCCGTCTCCCACCCTTCCTCCCCTCCACCCTCTGCCTTCCACACACACGCTGCATTCTGCTCATGGTTGTTCCTCCTTTCAGCTGCTGCTGCTCCTCCCGCTCCAGTCCAACACCATGAAGAGGCCCAAGCAGCAGACGGGGCCTCTGAGCTTCCTCAACTTCTTCACCAGGAAGCCCAAATCAGAGCCCAGGCCCGAGAGACCGGTGGAAGCCTGCCCCAAGGAGGAGGTGGCCATCACTCTCACCCCCAGCGAAAATCCAGTGCAGGTGAGAAAGTAGCTGAAAAAATAAAAAATATATATATTATTTTGATGTATAGCATATATAACATACACATTTTATTTTCTGTGCTGGTTGTAAAAGCAAACAAATGTATTTTATTACGTTATTTCGTTACGAAAAGGTGTTTTTTCCGTGTGAAATACTACCACAGTTATGTAGTAACTACTTAAATCACACTTTGATTGAAATATTATATATTTCTTTTTTCACAAAACTGATTTTTCACCTCCGTGTCTGTCACATTGCTGAGTTAGTCTGTAAATGATTAACTTCTCATGCATTACCTGCTGCTCCACTGCCAACCTGTTAGAGCCCCAGCCCATTAGAGTGTTTATTTTATTAATTGGTTATTGGGAAAAAAACAATTGTTGCTAAGAAACGAGACCGATCCAAAATATCCGCCCGGATACACACACAAAAGGCCCAGGATGGTTATTTTGGATGGAATATATATATATATATATATATATATATAAATAAAAAATATACATATATAAATAAATATATACATATATATATACATATTAGGGGTGTGCAAATTGTTCGTTTTGGATCGAACTGGATCGATCATTTTACATTTTTTATGAATCGTTCCTGAATCGGATCGTAGCCTGTGAATCGAGACATGAATCAGATCATTATGTGAGTGAATCGTTACACCCCTAATATATACTATATATTTGTATATATTAGGGGTGTGCAAATTAATCGTTTTGGATCGAACTGAACTGAGTCGGATCGAACTGGATCGATCGTTTAATATTTTTTATGAATCGTTCCTGAATCGGGTCGTAGCCTGTGAATCGAGATATGAATCGGATCGTTATCTGAGTGAATCGTCACACCCCAAATATATACATATAAATAAATATATACTGTATGTATAACATAAAGATTCCACAGAATGTGATTCTTTGTTCTGATCTGTCACAGGACATCAACGTCACAGCAGAGGAAGGTGGAGAATCCGCAGCTTCTGGAGCAGAAAGAGAAGGAGAAGCAGCCCAGGGAGCTGAGGATGGAGCCGCCACGGCCGAGTGCGTGGTGGAGGTCAGCACGGGCTCCACCGGCGTCCTGTCTCTCTCCACCTCCAGTCAGGAGCAGCTGCTGGACGAACATCTGGAGGAGTGTCCGCTGTGCCTGCTCAGTCAACCGCGCTGTCACTTTCCACGTCTCACCTCCTGCTCCCACCGGGCCTGCTCCGACTGCCTCCGCCAGTACCTGCGCATCGAGATATCGGAGAGTCGCGTGGGCATCGCCTGCCCGCAGTGCCCAGAGACTCTGGCTCCCATGGATGTCCGAGCCATACTGGACGACCAGGCGTTGCTGGAGCGGTTCGAGGAGTACCACCTGAGGCGGTTTCTAGCTGCTGATCCAGATACTCGCTGGTGCCCTGCTCCAGACTGCAGGTGAGACCCTGGGAAACAGCAATGTCCAGGGCCCTTGGTTTGGTTCCTTGCGGTGGGGTCACCACCTGCAAGATGGTTCATGAGGGCCTGCTATGGTGCAGTGTGATTTGGGTGGTCTTCATGGAGACTGCTGGCCCTGCGGCCTGGACATGGATGGATGTAGGGATTAGGGTAAAGATTTGGAAGTTTCTATTAGAATTTGACCAAATAAGATAAATATTACTTTAAATGAGGACCAGGTGGTGAGAGATGTTCACTCAGTTTCCCTTTCTTCTCAAGGAAACTTTTTAAGTGTCCTAAAACATACAGTGGACGGCTAATTGGACTCACTCTAAATTGATAATTGGAATTAGAACAGTACAGTCACAATTAGATTTCCTGAGCTTTTTTTTTTTTTGGAGGTATTGTTGTAAATCTATTTATAATATGTTGAAAAAATTAAGAATTTAGGAATTTTGCAAACTTTTTTTCTGAGGACCCATATTTTAAAAGTAACAAACCATTGCGAATCTTAGTTAATTGTTTATAAATAATTGACGCTCATTGAACGTTAACGAGAATATTTTAGCATTGACTAAGTGACATCTGAACAAACAGAACTTAAACCAGCAGAAATGACTAGGAAACGTGAGACAAGATGACCCCCCAAAAAAATCTTCTGACCCACCTGAGGGTTGCGACCCAGTGTTTGGGTACCAATGATGTATAAGAGTTGTCTTAATACAATGCAGCTTAAATGCAGACTGATCCTTTGCTCCGTGACCTAAATGTTGATGAATGGGGAACAGGATAGGGCGGCTGATGGGAAATTCATCCAACGTGTGAGTTTGCGAGCGCGTCTTTGGGGTATTTTGTGGTCCACAGCACGTATGCAGCAGGGTTTGGGTCTCAGTGGTGGACTGTCTGTCTGCCAGGCTGCCAGTGCTGGAACACCCAGTCAGTCATCACGAATGAGTGGAGCAGAAATCAATAAGCCAATCTGTCTGACGCTGCGGTGAATTAAATGTAACAGCCAGGAACAAAAGATTGAATTTCTCCAGTGTCTCCCAAAAGAAAAATCACGCGATTTTTGTCTTCAAGATGGAAAGTAAGAGGGTTTGCAGTTGGAAGTGAAGTGCAGAGGTGGACGGTTATATAAGGCAGGCACATGTGCTATGATTTATGTATATCCATGTTCTCTACCTCCAGGAATTCCTTCAGGCCTTAGGAAGAGAGGCTTAGCAGCAGATTACCTTGGATCTCAGAAAAATCGGCCTTTTGTTCTTTATGTTTGTCCTGGTTTACTGTACTCCAGTTCTTGCCTGTATTTCAATGTCGGGATAAAACCTTATGGCTCCCCTTGGCAGATTGAGGACACTGTCTGTCTCCACAGTTATGCGGTGATAGCCTACGGCTGTGCCGAGTGTCCGAAGCTGAGCTGCGGACGAGAGGGATGCGACACCGAGTTCTGCTACCACTGCAGACAGCTGTGGCACCCCAACCAGACGTGCGACCAGGCACGACGTCAGAGAGCACGCCACACGTCGGGCGGCAACGATGCCTCCACGTTGTATGTCTTCAATGAAGAACTTGGAGGAGGTAGGACCAGGAGCGTCTGATGTTCAAGTCCCCCAACCTTTCTTGACCCGTTAAATGTCTTGCACTATTTTCACGGACCGGGCGTTAAGTAGTGGCAGATAAATACCCCTTAATAAAATTAAATGTTCTGAAATATTTCCCTACCTATAAAATCTTCCTACCAGAATTAACCGTGCACCAGGGGCGTAGCCAGAACCCATAAAATGGGTGGGCCCCAAACAAATTAGGGTGGACCAACCCCAAAGTATAATAGCCAAGTTTGATCAGCCCTCTCATTGGATGGGGCGGGCCTGACTGACAAGTGGGCGGGCCCAGGCCCACCTGTGGCTACGCCTATGGCACACACACAACGAGGGTTTCGCAAGTGCACCCAGCCTATAATTTTCTGCTACCAGACCAGTATACAAGGTTAGAATCTTGTATCAATGACTCTGCATCATTTTGAGTTTATTGTTGTTGTCTTCACTGAGAAAATATTTCCTAATCAAATTTAGTTGCATTATTAAAGGCAAACTAAGGCCCGGGGGCCAGATATGGCTCGTTCACCTTCGTAAATCCAGCCAGCCCAGTCCATGAGTCAAAAGGTTGGCCCATACTTGTTCTAGGGAGTGCTGCAAGAATTCATTTTTGCTTTTAAAAACAATAAACTCTCAACATTGCATTGAAAGGTTTCACATGAATAAATGATTGTCCTGGTGTTCAGCCTCTTTCAACTCCACCTCTCTGCTTCAGACGCGGAGGAGATCAAGCCGTGCCCTCGCTGCGGCGCCTACATCATGAAGACCAACGACGGCAGCTGTAACCGAATGAACTGCACAGTCTGTGCCTGTCAGTTCTGCTGGCTGTGTATGCAGGAGATCACGGACGTGCACTACCTCAGGTGTTTGTTCACCTTCAGAGAATCATCTTCCTGCATTTATTCATACCTAAACATGTTAAGGAAAAGTGGCGTATTAGTTCACCTTGTATACCAGAGGTCTCAAACTCGTGGCCCGTGGGACAATTGTGGCCCATGGAATGTTATTTTGCGGCCCACGCCTTGATGTGAAAGTGGAATTTATAATAATATTTTATAGATTTGTTCTCCACATTTTATGGTAAATTCTATAGTTCTCAAAACCCTGATCCAGAGCCCCCTTCTGGTTCAGTGTTGTATTACACTTTTTTTTTTACTTTTTTTTTTCTTTTGTATTGAACACTGAAAGCTAACGCGGCCCTTTGGTGAAATGATAGTGTGGGTGGTGGCCCTCAAACTCATGGCCCGTGGGCCAATTGTGGCCCGTTGAATGTTATTTGGCGGCGCACACCTTGATGTGAAAGTGGAATTTATAATAATAATATTTTATAGATTTGTTCTCCACATTTTATGGTAAATTCTATAGTTCTCAAAACTCTGATCCAGAGCCCCCTTCTGGTTCAGTGTTGTATTACACTGATTTTTTTTTTCTTTTGTATTGAACACTGAAAGTTTTGGTGAAATGATAGTGTGGGTGGTGGCCCTCAATAATGATGTTTTTATCTGTTTCTCAGTCCTTCAGGTTGTACATTTTGGGGGAAGAAGCCATGGTCACAGACCCGGAAGGTTCTGTGGCAGGTGGGCATGCTGTTGGGAGCACCTGTGGTCATTTCCCTTATAGCCGGCATCGCCATCCCAGTCATTATTGTGGGAATACCGATCTACATGGGGCGAAAGGTGCACGACAGACACAGAAGTTCATCCCAATGTTATACTACACTATTTTATCGTTTTTTTTTTTTCCCTCCAGGTCCATGGTCGTTGCAAGAAAAACAATATCTCAGGAAGCAAGCATTACTTGACTGTGGCCAGCGGGGTGATGATGTCAGTGTTTGTGTCTCCAGTCATAGCAGCCGTCACCGTAGGTAAGGGATGAATGAAGGACAGTCAGGGGTTGTCTTCGAAGGACAGCAAGGAAATTAAATTAATTTCTCCCATGGATTCAAACGCCTACAGAAAGATGTGGGAATCAAACTTAACAACCCAGTCCTTTCTTGCCTACTATTAAAAACACCTCCTCAGTTGTTTCTCTTTTCACTGCCATATGTTCTTCACTGTCACCAGTCTTGACAACTGTTGTTTATTTTCCCGTACTACACCCACACTTCGGTGTTTCGTTGTTCTTTCCCGTTGACCTTCCTCTCACACGCTCACAGCTCTGCTGGCAGTCGATAGTGTCCCAGAATCTGTGTTGTGTTAATGATGTCTCTTTGTTTTCCCGGCGCTCCGTTTTTGTGTTCCCAAATTCCCCCCACTCAATCGTTGATTGCATAATCACACCAGAGAATTCTGCTCCTGCTGTGGCACTGAGGGGGGAAAATACTCCGTGCAAGTGGTTTTTTTCCCAGAATTCACGGTCATTTCTGTTGGTTCAGTTACTGTTTTTTTGTTGTTCACAACAAAAGATGGACAGGATCAGGAATGAGGTGATTAGAGGGACAACACAGGCAGGAAGGTTTGGAGAAAAAAGCCAGAGAAGACAGATTGAGATGGTTTGGACATGTTCAGAGGAGGGACAGTGGATACATTGGTA
>JAFBJS010009699.1:24168-34677 GCA_016785265.1 Paraplagusia blochii | reverse complement strand
GTCTGGTAGGAGAAAATTATAGGCTGTGTGCACTTGAGAAATCCTTGTTGTGTGCATGCACAGTTAATTCGGGTAGGAAGATTTTATAGGTAGGAAAATACACCAGAAATTTTATTTTAGTAAGGGGTATTTATTAGGGGTGTAACGATTCACTCACATAACGATCCGATTCATATCTCGATTCACAGGCTACGATCCGATTCAGGAATGATTCATAAAAAATTATTAAATGATCGATCCAGTTCGATCCGATTCGGTTCAGTTCGATCCAAACCGATCCCTCTAGGAGCTAGCAGGTAGGAGACTAGCAGGTAGGAGACTTTACTTCAGGTAGGAGACTTTACTTCAGTCGTTCAGCTGGAAAATGTCCCTCAGTCTAAACTGCAGCTCTTCCTATCGACCCCAACTCTCCACTCCACACATCCCGACGTTCCCGTTTACCTGTGACCCGGACTGACGCATCCAGCTGTGTCAGACATTCATCGCTGCTGCAGCAGGATCTAAAGTGCTCCGGCCCATTAGAGGGGATTCCTGTGGGAAGACCTCATCTATTAGCGGGGCCGCCGTCTCCAACCGGATCAGCAGCTTTTTTTCCGAAGGTGACTTGTTCTGCTTTGTTGTGATAATGGATGTGGAGGCCGGCGGTTGTCGTCCCGGAGCACTCAGCCGAAGTAGGCAGAGCTTCATTCTTTTTACTCCCTGCTCCATTTTTACAAAGCAAATGTTTGGAAAAAGAAAAAAAAAAAAAAAAGATTCTATTGTACTTTAATCGATTTCACCCAAAGGAGGAGCCGGCGCTCTGGGCAAGAAGATTCTGTATCAGCGAAGAGAAATGTTTGAATTGCTAATGTATTTAATCTTCCCACAGTGCTGAGCAGTTGTTCCTAAGAAGAAAAAAAGATTTGCCACAGGGAGTGATTTGTTCTGAGAATCTGTAGTGAAATCCCTGCAAAAAGAACTGATCAAATAATTTAAAACTTTAAGTCAACATTGGCTGAATCCAACGTACGATTGACGTATTTTCGTCGATAATAGATTTTAATAGATTTGCTGCTAACATGTTGACCAGGGCCGTATTAACACTATCTGGGGCCCGGGGTCAGTGACCAGGACGAGGACCTTCATATCATGTCCCGATCACGGCAATTGTACTGACACGTGTCACTGAAGAAGACGATTTTTTTTCATATTTAGGTTTACCATGTGTCGTTCTGAAGTATTCTCCTACCCATTATATTCTCCTACCCATAATGAACCTTTTTTAGCCATATATGATGTTTTTTTCCTACCCTATTCTCCCGACTTCTTTCTTTAAAGTGGTAGCATATTTTCATTGATGTTAAACAACCATAATATTTTCCTACCCTCTGTTCTAAAGGTGGAAGCATGTTTTTATAGACGTTAAATACACGTAATTTCTAACTACCACCTTTAACAGAGGGTAGGTAGATATTATGGGTGTTTGAAGTAGAGTAAAATTAAAAATTAAATTTAAAAAGTAGACTACTTCAATAAATGAGCCCCCCCTGGTGGCGGGGTGGTGCATCAGGGGGTTTTAAAAGGTGGTAGGATGTTTTTATAGATGTTCAACGCACATATCTATCTACCACCTTTAAGAAAGGGTAGGTAGATATTATCCTTGTTTGAAGTGGAGTCAAATTAGAATAAGTAGACTACTTTGTGGACATCATTGACTTGAGGACCGCCCCCTGGTGGCCAGGCCAGGGTCTGCAGTCCCTTTAGCCAATTTTGTTGATCCTGCCTTGGTTACAGCTCAATTCTTCCATTGCAACAACAGGGTCATTGGTTCAATGCCCAGTTGTACCATTTGTTAGAACTGTTGTGCATTTTTCTGATAAATAAACATGGTTTGTTAAGGCAGAGTTAAATTAACAGGTGAAACAAAAAAAAAACGAAACATCTGCAGCTTCTCTGGGCCCAGGTGCCAACATATGGAGCGTTTGTTTTTTGTTCCGGCCTCTCCCTCTGTTCGGTCTCCACCCTGGAATAATTCCATCCCCTGTTGCTCATTAGTGAAAGCCAGACTCATTTTCTGCTTATCAAACTCAGCGTCCCAGCGCACGGCGTCGGACCAACTGTCGCAGTGTGAGGAGCGACTGTGGAGGTGCAGTTATCACTGCAGGAGACCGGCTATAAATAACACGGGGGAAAACGTTGAGGAACAAAAGCAAGAGTGGTTTATGTTGGACGCCTTAATGGGAAGCATGTAATAACTACTGTCCACAGGACAAACTGAGATAGTTTCACTCTCAGGTTGTTGGTTATTTACACCTCGCCTGTTAAGAGAAGTGCAGCATGGGTGCATTACTGTTAGTAACCAGCAGAGGTGAGCTTTAAAAGTCAACCTGAAAATGATGATTCACCAAACTGAATAATCTTTGCTCGGAATTTTTTTTTTTTTTCCCCTCATCTGTGAGATATTAAGGAATGATATTGCAATGTGACCTTCATTGGTGAGAAATGAGGAGGAAATTCAATTGAATTTCTTTTTCTGGCCTTTGGGATTGAAATCTGTCCCTTATTGATTTAATTTTTTTCCCAGAATTGAAGAAAAAAACTCATGCCAGGAATAGGGTTTTTGGAATTTTCTTAACCGTAAGAGTGTGATACAATACAGCACACAGATGAAAAAGAAATAGAACTTCACTCATCTTTACTTTGATATAGACTTAAAAATCTATGTTTGTGCTACGGTTAAAAATAACACTTCAGGCTCGGAGGACGTACGATGTTCTGTCTTCAGATCACTCTCCCTTTTGATGCATCACCAAAAATGTTCAGTGATGCATTTTGCAGGTACCACCTTTCTCCCACCGCTGCGTTGCTAGGCAACGTAAGGTATTTGATCCCATGACTGTGTGTGATGTTGTCGATGTGCCGACGTGGGTCTGTTTGGGAGAAGTGAGACAAATTAAGAGGAGGGGTCGTCATTTCATGGTGATTTTCATGCCTCTCTCGGCTGGAGACAAGGCTGTGTTTTGATGATGGATTAACTGGAGCGACGACATTAAGAACTGACTTTGTAAAACTGTCTTTGCAAAACATGCAAAATCCTCAGAAAGACAACTCGCCTTATGACACGGATCTAATTCAGAAAAATATCTCCTCCCCCATCGCCCACTATCCCGGCTCTCCATCCTCCCTGAATGTTCGGCCTATATTCCCAGTCAAGGTTGTGTCCCAGATTCAAAGTTCCCCTCAGATGAGTGAGGGTTGAGAGGGAAGATGGTGCCTTCAATCCTCCATGCAGTGCTTTTATCTTTGCATATTTGCTCCTGCATCATCACATTTCGCTCGCCTGCGTGGGTGACGTTGGTGTCCGGTCCAAGCCGGAGGAACCACTGACCGTTTCCCCTCCTCGGTGCAGATTTAATTACAGAGCGGCAGCTGGTAATCGCTGTGTGACGCCGCAGGCCTGCAGAGTAATGCACGCCGCCTCAGCGGCAGTGATGCACTACAGCGGTCAGCTCCCCCGTCCAACGCCTTTCAGCACTTTCCATTTAAAGTGTGGCAACGCTAGGACTTTACGTGACCGAAACGGTTTCTCGTCCCCCTCCAGGTTTGTCCTGTTCTGCGTGCATCAAGTGTGAGGCTGAGGCGTGAAGCAAATGGAGCGAGAGTGTTTGGTCTAGGTGTGAAATTGATGCCAGGCATCGGTGTGATTAAAAACATAATCGGTGCAGCAACAGTATGTCGCCCCCTATAGTCTTATTAGTGTTTTAATATCACATCTGATGCAGAATAATCCAAATAGTTCCATTTTTACCGTGCGTCAACATAAAGTGTGGGTGCTGTTCTCCTACCGATAATATTTCCTACCCGTAATGACAATTTTTTAGCCATATCAGAAGTTTTTTCCTACCCTCAATATTCTCCAAACTTAAACTCAACTAAAGTGTGGGTGCTGTTGTTCTGAAGTATTCTCCTACCCATTATATTTTCCTACCAGTAATGAAATTTTTAGCCATATTCCTAACCATAATATTCTTTCCCTCTGTTTTCAAGGTGGCAGCATATTTTTATTGATGTTGAACAACCATAATATCTTCCTACCTTCTGTTTTAAAGGTGGTAGCATGTTTTTATAGACGTTAGATACACGTAATTTAACAGATATTGGGTAAGTAGGTATTGTTGGTGTTTGAAGTAGAGTAAAATTAGTATAAGTAGACCACTTCAATAAATGAACCCCCCCTGGTGGCGGGAGGGGGGTGCGTCGGGGGTGGGAAGGAAATGATGTTCCATTATTCACAGCGAACGCAGCTCGACACCTGAGCTTCAGCCTCGTCTCTCCTCCTGCCTCTTTGCCCCAGTGTTCTCCTCCACACTTTTTTTTTTTTTCTTTCTCCTGACACCTTAAAATCTAATTAGCTTCTCCCTGCTTGTTCCTGTCACTCTTATCAGTCCCTGTGCCTCTGCAGGCTCCGTTGGATTTATTAAAAATTAATGCCCTCCTGCCTTAAGGGGAAAATATATTGGAATCCCAGCAGCATCAACACGAGACCCTTTAATAATGTATGTGTGTGGTCTGGTGGAAACACAACATGGACCAAAGTTACTTCTTTTGAACATGCCATTTAACTGGGAAACAGACTGATCCAAGGAGGGTAAACATCACCCCCTGCTGAAGATCATATATAAGATTTGGATGTGATGATGGAGTCGCCAAACAAATATACGTAGCTTTAAGTTTTGAGTATTTTATTCCGACTGGTTTTGTTTATTGAAAAAAAAAAAAATCCATGATTATCTGAGTTTTTACCATCAGTTTTTCCACTAAAATCCTTCATCTTCATCGTCTTTCCTCAGTGCTGTGCTCAGAGCGCTTCAGTGGCAACTTGGCAGCTATAGGGGTTCTCAACTGGTGGGTCACGGACCCGTTCGGAATGGGTCACAAACACCTGGTCAAAAATCAGCTAAATTATGTGTTGAGCATGTGTTTTATTTTTTGGAAAATCTCTTATTTTGAAAGGCTGAATGAAATGAGTATGATAAAAGAAGTGATTTTTCAAAGGCGTTTTTTTTTTATTAAATTAATTTGATTGGTTTGAATTCTATGAGAGTGGGTCGTGACTTAATGACCACAGGAAAATGTGGGTCCCAGAGTGAGACCGGTTGAGAACCACTGACCTACACCCAAGTCCACTTCCTTTACCACTTGACCACCATTGTTGCCCTGACTGTAATCAATATAATCTTTTTTTTCCACTAGAAAGGTAAGATCCAAACATGGAAAAGAGGAATTTTGATGGAAAACTAACTCTGCTCCTATGACAAAACACTGAATCGTTGTCCTTCCCTGTTTGTTTTTAAGTAAAAGCAAATTACAGCCCATTTAGAACACTTAAAAACGCCATTACACAGTAAACTCTGCAGTTTCTTGGCAGTGCCCCCTCTAATGGCCGCGTTTATGGATAATTTAATGGAGGAGTTTAATAATTCAGAGTTGTGGGAAGCGAGGTAACGAGGATGCTGCTCTCTGCTGTTTGTCTTCGCAGCTGCACGGTGTCTGCCAGCACCAGATGGCTCGCTCCATGCGGAGCCGTGGTTGCCAGTTCGGCCCGGCGGAGGGTTGGACACCGATTGTGCGGATGTATTTGTACGGTTCATTAATCCAAAGTGCCCACCACTTTGTTAACAATGTTTGAAGCAACCTTGGGTTTTAATTGAAATATCATTTATTAAGGTTAACTGGCCAGTTTCAGTTCTACAGCACTGAATATTATTTTTTTTATATTATTTTATATTTATTTTTGCTTTTTAATTTTCTCTCTTTTTTTTTTTTTGCAACGTCTTCAATTCAACTGACAGTTTAATTAATTTTTCCGTCACAGACTGCAGTGGTTTGAGAACGTTTTAATATTGCTGAAGCAATGACATTTTTTTTTTTTTTTCCGTCCCATCAGAGCTGCCAGAAAACTGGACGGACACCAAGGAGACTCTGCTGGAGGGGATGGTGTTCAACGTGAAGTACCTCGGAATGACGCTGGTGGAACAACCTAAAGGAGAAGACATGGCTTCAGCTGCCATCCACAGAATTGTCTGCACGGTGGGTCATCTCATGGGTGGTGTACCCCATGGATTGAAAATCCCCCATTGTATATCATCTAATCTAATCTAATCCCGTTCTTCCCGATCTCTTCCAATGCTAACATATATAGTAACATATTCTACTTTTTGTTTCATGTTCCATCCGTCAGTTCAGCGTCATTATCAACAGGCGCAGGAACAGACCGCCAGCTCAGCGCTCTGACTGTATTATCAGAAGGTCCAGATGGAGGCGAGCAGGCAGAGCCAGTCAGTGGCAACCGGCCCGACCTCCATCACTCCTTCTGGGTCACACATTGCGGCTCCTCTCCTCTCCTCCCCCCTCCTGCCCCGGCCCTTTCCTCTGTCGCATTTCATAAATTCTCCACATTTCTAGGGCGACTCTCTGTCTCTCTCTCTCTCCGTCTTCCTAGTTTCCTTCCTCTGCAGCTTCTGTTGGGTCAAATCCTGAGCTACGTTGTCCTCCCGCTAATCTCGTTGTGTCATGTGGTCGTTCCATGTCCACAGGCCAGAGCCAGTGCGAAGAAGTTCCGAAAAGTAACTCTGACGGTTTCACCCAAAGGCATCGTGCTCACGGACACGGAGACGTCAGAGCTCATCGAGGACGTGTCCATTTACAGGTGAGATGTCTCTGCTCAGCGCTCAATGTTTGGTGTCCATTGGTTGTAGTGGAATTTCAGTTCATCTCATTAACTAATTTAATTAAACTGCAGTATTGAGTATTGATTTTCTATTGTACTTCAAGAAGCAGGTTACAGTACAGTGAGTTTAATACTCTGAGGTAAAGAAAATCATTTTGAGAATAATTGAAGATGTGGACAAATGCCTGGGCGAGATCGAATCCTATAAGAGGGAGTTGGCGCCCTCTAGTGGGCTGGCTCACCTCCCCGAGGAAGCTTTAGGAACAGAGAGGTTGTGAACAGGGCCGGTGTAAGCATCTCTTGGGGCTCCATGCAAGATATCACTGCAACCCCCACTCTTTTTGGTGCATGCAGCAAAAAAAAAGCTATATTTTGGCCCCCTAGTGGCCAGATTCCTAGGCAACCGCCTGGTTTACCTGTCTTTAAGAGCCGCCCCTGGTTATGAAGACTGTTCCCCTTGTGATCTGGTAATAAAAAAATCGCGTCACATAATCTCAACCTGTTTTGTAGATGATGTAGATGAAGCATGAACTTCTCCAAAGATTCGCGGTTAAATCAGGTCAAGTCAGGGACATGGGTTTAGGACAGTTCTTTTTAATGTGTGTATTTGGTGTGTTTTTGTGTATCTAGCCGTGCGTCCTCTCGTCTTATCACCTCAAACAGACTCCAAATGGGACGGTCCAATCTGCCCCATCTTTATTCTTCTTATCTCCACCTTCTCTTTATTTTCTTAATTCTCTTTCTACCTACGTTGACCCAAACACCACCCTGTGGCCCACTGCGGTAATTGCCTACTTTAAAGCACACACTGCCAATCTCCATCCATACCTGGGAGGAAATGATACGAGAGAGATTGAAGGACTCGCCTCCTTCCCACCCCAATAAATCCCCCTCTGTCCTCCTCATCTGCCGGCACCTCCTCCTGTGCGTCTTATTTTTGCTGCTCATAATCCATTTATTGGCCAAGAACGTAAGCGAAGGGTGAAAGGATGGAGGAGCAGCTGGAGGAGGAGGAGGAGGAGGTGGATTTAGCTGCGAGTGTTTAGATTTAACAAGCGAGAGAGGACAGAGTTGGGGGACTGCCCGCTCATGCAGTGAACGTATGTGTGGATGAACATCCATGTCCATGCCTGGATGGATCATCAGTCACACACCCATTCTGTGTGCAGTTAATTGAATGAACACACACACACTCGCCCTTAAGGTGGAGTCCTGCACCCCAGTGATGGAGGAGGGGGACGGCGTTTATCTGGACCACCGCTAACGAGAGGAAATTTATGATTGGAACTTCAGTGTTGATAGTTTCACAGCCCTAAAAAACAAGGCTCACAGTAGGGGGCAGTGTGATTGGGGTGGCAGTGGTGGAGACGGCTCCACCCTGTGACCCAGCGTCGGATGGAGATGAATATATGTATGTAGTTCTATATATATGTGCTGTATATTGTTGAGTGAGTGACTTGGATCATTACAGAAATGGTAAAGTGCAGTATAAATCATTCATGGCCCAGAGAATACTCAGAGTACGCATGGAAAACTGTAGTTTTATGAATATATGTGACAGTGATGAGAACCAATTATGAATGAAAGGGTTTTTTTTTCTGTTTGTGTACTTTATGTACAGGGCCGGGTTAACACTATCTGGGGCCTGGGGCTTATTAACAGGAGGAGGCCCTTCGTATCATGTCCCCATCATGACTGTTGGACTGACACAAGTCCCTAGGGAGACAGAATTATTTTTTTCATATTTATGTTGACTGTCAGGAACATAAAGTGTGGCTGCTGTTGTTCTGAAATTTTTTCCTACCCACAATATTATCCCACCCATAGCAAAAATTAATAGCTGTATCTGAAGTTTTTTCCTACCCATGATATCTTCAAACCCACTGTTTTAAAGGGGGTAGCATATCTTTATAGATGTTAAACGACCAAAAAAATGCTGCTACCCATTTTTTTAATAGAGGTACACAACCAAAATATCTTCCTACCTTCTGTTTTAAAGGTGGCAGCATATTTGTATAAATGTACGCAACCAAAATATCTTCCTATCATCTGTTTTAAATCTGGGTTGCGTATTAAAAGATGTTTAGCAACCAAAATATCTTCCTACCCTCTGTTTTAAATCAGGGTAGCGTATTTATAGATGTTTAGCAACCAAAATATCTTCCTACCCTCTGTTTTAAAGGTGGTAGCATATTTTTATAGACGTTAACAACCTATATCTATCTAACACCTTTTAAAAGAGAGGGTAGGAAGATATTATGGGTGTTTGAAGTTAAAAATTAGTATAAGTAGACTACTGCCACTAATTTTAGTCACTTGATATTAGCAACCAGATACCCCACCCTGGTGGCGAGACACGGGACTGCAGCCATTTTGCCCATTCTGGCCCATCAGGCCTTGATTACTTTTAGAGTATGTTAGTTTGGATTGGCCGCTCCATTTGTACCACTTAACATTAGAAATGGACAAAGTACTGAGTGAGACTATATTATTCATGACATGGTGTTGACTCTTGGTGTAGAACTGATGAGACAATTCACATTTACAAAGTAGTTCCAGTAAAGTATTCGCAGACAAAGTTCTGAGACGACACCCGGCGTAAAATTTCACTGCGTAGTTTGGACCAATAAGTCCATATAGACTGTAGTACTGACGTCTCAATCACTGCATCTGTCCCAGTTAGTCCTTTATTTGACATGGCTGACCAGAATACTGAGCGCTCCGGCTTCTGATTCATATTCCGGCAAAAAAAAAAAAAAAAATCCCTCTGTGAGCAGCATATCAAACAACACTACGTGGGAATGATGAGATGAAACGCAGACACTCCACCCACTAACGATGCACGTTGATGCTGTGAAATGCATCGACGAGACGCAGATGAATAATCATGCAACATTTTTTCGTTTGTATTTTTAACTATTATCCTTTCGATCCGTGTTTCCCAGCAGCCTCGGCTCCATTATTCCTCCTATGGTGGTTTACAAGTGGAACCAAATCAGGCCAGTGGTATCCATTTGAAGATGCACATCTTTGATGTGTGAATTCCAAATGAGCGAACGTACAGTGAACGCCTCAATATCTCTATTGATATTCGCTCGCTCGCTGAAAACCATTGATGCCGGGTGAACACACAGAGCCAGGATCAAAAGCTCAGCATCTGCAGAGACGTGATGGAGCCTGACAGCTCAGCTGCCGTGGTTCAGCCTGGGTGGAAACTCCGATGCTTTCAATTAGTCTCCATTCTGTCTCTTCGCACTCTTATCAAAATGTTTTTTTCCCCATTATGTTCTGTTTTTTTTTTTATCTCCAGAAGAAAGATTGTATTTTTTTTTCAATCTTTGTGCATGTGGAATTCTTCTTCTTCTTCCCCTTTTCGGCTTGTCCCTCATGTCAACATTGTCGATCTCACCCTGTCCTCTGCATCTTCTCCTCTAACTCCAACTACCTCCATGTCCTCCCTGACTGCATCCATCAATCTCCTCTTTGTCTCCTACCTGGTAGCTCCATCTCTAGGATCATTCTTCTACCAATGCATCCCCTGTCCCTCCTCTGAACATGTCCAAACCATCTCAATCTGTCTTCTCTAGCTTCTTCTCCAAACCTTCCTGTCTGTGTTGTCCCTCTAATCATCTCATTCCTGATCCTGTCCCTCCTTGTCTCTCCTAAAGAGAAAACAGAGAGTAGAACTATTTTGGTTGTTAAACATCTATAGAAACATGCTACCACCTTGAAAACATAGGGTAGCAAAATATTATGGGTAGGAAAAAAATGTCCACACCATCTCAATCTGTCTTCTCTAG
>JAFBJS010009699.1:8588-21469 GCA_016785265.1 Paraplagusia blochii | reverse complement strand
ATGCTAATGTTTATAGTTGCGGCGGAGAGTGGTTGGTGGGGTGGGGGAACAGATTGTTTTCTTCTTGCTGGGGGGGAGGCGTAACAGAAAATAATTGAGAAGCACTGCCTTAGACTGTGTGTAATACCACACTGAACCAGAAGGAGACTATGGATTAGGGTTCTGGGAACTGAAGGATTTACCATAAAACATGGAGAACAAGTCTATAAAATATTATTATAAATCAGCTTTCACATCAAGGTGGGGGCCGCAAAATATTATTCCACGGGCCACAAATGGCCCACGGGCCACGAGTTTGAACCCCCTGGTTTAAATAATAATTAAAAAGCCCACAGATTTTAAAATCCATGAAAAACAATAGAAGTAAGGATGGGAAGTCAGTAACATATCAGGTTTACAAGAACAAATGGAGTCCCGGTCATGATACAGTCACGTATTAATTAAGCAACATGCTACTGGGAAGAAGAAGAGTCTGTGTTACTGCTCCCTAAGTGTTGGCTCAGGAGATACTGCTCAAAAATGGGCTACACACCATTTGATAAATCATTCATGGAGTCTGACCAATGCATTTAGCGGTAGAGCACTCAGTCCTATAAAACCCCCATGAGGGTGACTTCATTTGTTAGTTTGCCTTTGCTGAAAAGCAAAACATTTCCAACACAGAGTGCTGCTCAGGAAACTGCATTGCTTATAGCTGCCTGCAGGTTAAAGATTTGGGGAAATATCTTCTGTGAGCTCTGGGTGTTCCTCCATCATCTTTAAAATACGACAGGACACCCAGATGTGTATGGGAGTATCTCCTTAAAGAGAGGAGGGAAGAGAGGGTATTGATTTATGGCCTCCTGCAGCTTTCCTCCCTCATTCATCATGCTGCCCCTGTGCACAGAGCCATCACTCCCCAGCAGGGAGCCGCTCTCCTTTTCCATGCAGCACCCTGCTCATCCTCATGTCAGAGTAACAAGCTGTGCGCTCCACTCCGAGCCCCCGCCTGCCCTCTGCTCCACCGTAATGTCACACTCCTGCTCCCAGGTATGCACCGTGACGAGATTGGGCTCAACACACCAGTAATACGGCAGCGCCATATATGAACGCATGAACGCCTCCTGTCACAGCCCGTTAACAATTTGGTGAGAAAACCATGTTGGCTCATTTATTCAGGCTTATTTCCGTCTTTGGAAGCAGTGTGTATTTTAATGCAGTTGCCCATAGATTATTTGTTCAAGATAAAGTAAATACTGTTGTGCCTTTTTCACCACAGATGCCCCAACATGAAATAACAAATATTTACTTTTTCAGTACCGTAATTTCCGGACTATAAGCCTCAACTTTTGCTTATGCAGAGATGCTGCTAATATATGCATTTTTTCTAACTGCTCGAGCAGAAAAGGTAAGAGTGAGACAGGTGGTGTCGAGGAAGACACAAGTCACAACCACCAATAAACACTATAGAAGAAGAAGTTTAACGTACGGTAATGCGCTTTGTACATGAATAAGATTAGCATAAACTGACGCTCATCATAGAAAATGCAAAAAGAATGTGACTTATAGTCAGGTGCGGCTAATGTACGTGCAAAATGTTTGTTCTGAGAGAGATTTTTTATCCTAAGATGAGCAGAATCCTGGGTTTGATTCCCAGAATATCCGTAATGAGGCAGTTGGTGGCGTAGTGGTTAAGCGAGCAGAATGGGTCCGCAAGGTCCACGGTTCTACTCCCGCTATCGCCAAGTAGCCGCCGAGTTTCCCTGAACATGGTATTGTCCCCACTCACTGGTGCTTAAAAGCTGCCCACTGTTCACTTTGGTGATGGGTTAAATGCAGAGGCCAAATTTCGTTGTGTGCTGTGGTGTGAATCACAACGTCACAATGACAAAAAAAATGTAATCTTTATATGTTTTTCAACAATTCAGCTTTTGCCTTTAGATCACAATAAAACCAGTGTGATATTAATGCAATGAAAACCAGACGTGTACACGCAGACAAGCATATGATTAATATTCAAATCAGGGTTCGCCCTTAAAAAGGTTGTCCAACCTTTGTGTTGTTCTGTCAAGGTAGAGAGAAGAAGACTCATCCAAGACTGCTGTAACACAAGGCTACATTCTATTTCTGACTTCCTGTCATTGTCAAGGCTTTTAACTGCGTCTGGAATGAGACAATACGAGTACATGAAAGAAAGTGCTACAATTACTGTCACTTCCTCAGTCTGAAGCGTCAGAAAATTAGAAAGTTGTGCTCAATAAGTTACTTTAAAAAAGTAACTTATTACTTTACTAGTTATTGCTCTGAAAAAGTAACTAGTTACATTACTAGTTACAAAATTATATAGTAACTCATAACTTGTTACTTTACTTTAAATATTAATAATAAAAACGCATTGAAAAAGTTTTGTGTCAAAGTCTGTAGCCACTACCATAATAAACCGATCCTATCAAACCAGGTAGCGCACAAAAAAAATGGAATAAAGGTAAACAACAACATAGCAGTGCTAAAATGACTATATGAAATGACTACATTGTTATAGCAATGTAAAATTAACTGATTTTGGCAATATGCAACTAAAACAACAACACTCTATTGGCAGTGTAGCCAATGGAGTGTGGGTGTGTGCTGGTGTACCGCGTCACGTATGTGTGAAACTATTTATTTCCCTATAAGGGAAGAAGACCCGCCCAGGTCTCTTTCTGATTGGCTTAACCTGAAACATTAACCTATGTCAACCAATCATCGCTCCTTTTGAACGCATCAGTTCAGTAAGTGTGCACGGCCGTCTTTCACTCGTGACTTTGTGAGTTACCACACACACACACACACACGTATGGGAAAGGTAACACATTACATTATTAGTTACCAAGAAAAGTAGTATTGTTACATAACAGCGTTACAAGTAACCATAGGCGTAGCCACCCAAGGGATGATGTTCATTATCAAACTTAAGCTATAATACTTTAGGAGTTGGGCCCCCCTGATTTTTTCGGGGCCCACCCATTTTATGGTTTCTCGCTACACCCCTGCAAGACATCCGTTTGTCCCAACACTGCTTTTAAGGCAGTGGCGATGGTTCCGGGGTTATATTTACAAGCAACCCACACAGGGTTTGGTGAAACCTCACTGTGTCGCTCATCTAATGAAATCATTGCTTCTCATCCGCCATGAATATTAGACTGCGGCATGGCAGCAGCACATTCTCATTCTGTTCCCTTCCTCTTTCTTCATGGCCCTCACAAAGTCAACCCCAATTTATTCAGCAGAGATGGACTCATCATTGCTCCGGCCCACCTCTCTCTGAGCCACACTGAGCATTCAGGATAACGCAGCCTGACTGCCCAGCTCATTCTCATGCAGCTGTTCGTACTGTATTTCATATGGGCGCTGAGTCACACTGACCACTGGTCATTTGGAATAAATTAACGGTGAAATTTGCATTCAGATGAATGCAAATTGCTAAATTAACCAGTAGAATGTTATTAAATGTCACACTTGAAGCAGAATGTGTACAGCTACTACCTTCAATGTCTCTTAGTTTATTTTTTTTCTCTAAGAAATTCATTTTCTCTAAGGAGAATTAATTTAAAAGGTGTATAATATGTTTGATACTATAAAAAAGTATTATTTTAAGCAGTTTGATATTTACTGAAATTTATTTTAATGTCACTATATGGTGCTTTGTCTGGAAATTGTGCTAGGTTTAGTTCTTTAGTTTAGTTATCTTTAATAAATTTGATTAATTATGTTACATCAACTTCATATATTTGATGAAAACAAAAAAAAACAGAAAAGTCACAAAAGTAAACCATCAGGAAATATAATAATCTTTTACTATTAATTCATTCACATTTCTAAAAAGATTCTTGTTTAGTTGAAAGTGCCACAAACAAACCTGCAGTAATTGAAGAAAGATACCATAACAACTTTTACATTTTTCTTACTTTTCAAATCCATCTACTGCCACCTTGTTGAAAAGTTATTTTTCAAACTCAGTCACATTTCTTAAAAATATTCCTATTTAGTTGAAAACAACACTGATAAACCTTCAGTAATTGAAGAAAGACACAATAATAGCTTTTACATTTTTCTTACTTTTCATATCCATCTACTGCCACCTTGTGGAAAAGTCATTTTTCACGTATACATACATTTATGTATGCAACACATAACCAATATGTTTAAATTGTTTAAATTTGAAGGAGAATTAAGTCCAGCTTTATAAAATATTCAGCCCCCACCAGCCAAAAAAATAGCTTCAGATTCTCAGACAGATCAATTTCTTCAGTAACAAAGAGAAGACGTAAATTTCAAGGTTTTGCCATCAGCGCTTCTCAACTTTGCACTGCCCTTCCTGAAAAGTTGAGGCTCACAAAATCCCTGAAAGCCAGTTTTAAGACCCAATTTGCAGTTCTACCTTTGTGTGATGTCACATATTACCTTTTTAACATCCTTTCTCCATATTTAATGTATTGGACCCTGTTTTCGTTTAATCAGGTTTTTCACTCATATCCACGGTGGCCCGGAAGGTCCAAACATAGGTCTTGGTGTTAACTAGCAGTTGGATCAGGCTGGTAATATAGAAAACCAGAAGGTGCATTAAAGAGAGATATCTGTAGTGGATATATATAGATATATGTATATATTAGGGGTGTGCAAATTAATCGTTTTGGATCAGTTTGGATCGAACTGACCCAAATCGGATCAAACTGGTTTGATCATTTAATATTTTTTTATAAAACATTCCTGAATCGGATCATAGCTTGTGAATCGAGATATGAATCGGATCGTTATGTGAGTGAATCACCACACCCCTAATATACACTATATATATATATATATATTAGGGGTGTGCAAATTAATCGTTTTGGATCGGTTTGCATTGAGCTGACCCAAATCGGATCAAACTGGTTTGATTGTTTAATATTTTTTATGAATTGTTCCTGAATCGGATCGTAGCCTGTGAATCGAGATATGAATCGGATCGTTATGTGAGTGGATCGTCACACCCCTACTATATACGGTATGTATATATGTATCAGGTATCACAAAACTCCATGGCTCTAGGCCTCTTGCCGTGGGAAATAACAAAGGTATGTCAAAACGAATTGATTGAACTAAAGCATGTCGGTTCTTACGATGCTTCTTTAACAACGTGGAGGTTTTTTTTTTTACCTGCTTCGCTCATAGGCAGGACAAAAGTAAGGCGAGGAATTCCAATTTCTGTCAAGGATCAACCTCGGGGTCAGCAAAGGAAATGTTATTTTCCTTTCGCTTTGTCCTCTCGTTGAACTAATCCCACCCTGATCTCCAAACTGATTCAGGTCCACAAATCAACATGTCAAATAGATCTTTTCAACGTTGAGAAATTGACTTGTGATTTTTGTGGACTGCATACGCCACTGTGCTGCTCCATCAGTTCTTGATATCTGACTTAGAGAGCAGGGCAAGCAGTCGAGGGTTTCTGTTGATCGGTTTGTGCCTAGCTGAATCCATTTTTGGAAAAGCACGTATTTCACCATTGGTGTGAGAGAGAATAGTCTTCATACATATATATCTAAAAAGAAAGGCAATTTATCTTAAAAAGTCCCAGATGCTTGAGATGTTGCTGTGACCAACAGGTACATTTCCAAGAAACATGAAAGATGAGAATGAAGAAGCCAGAACAGGATCCTCTGGGGCTTGAACTCCAAAGACTTTTTGTGATTGAATCCATGTGGCCTGAACAGTGGCTCGCTAAATCCCCCCAAGAGACAACCCTGGTGGTGATGGAGGTTGATGGGAGTAGAATGAACAATGATGGATCTATTGAAACGGCAAGAACTGGGTGGCAACAGGAACGTGGGGCTATCAGAGAAAAACACATTTTAAATGACAGCAGGAGGAGGACAGGTTGGTAGAGAAGATGTAGTGCAGGGCTATGGGAAGATGGATGAGACCGGATGATGAACAGATGACCTCAAAACAGAGAGACGAAGACAAAGCAAAAGACAATCCGGGCTGAAACTGAGCTAATGACAATTTTTACTAAATGTATGGTGTTGACTATAGTTACTATAGTTACTATGGTCAACAATCACTCTCATTAATCTTGACACTACTCTCTTTGAGTCAGTATTTTAACCACAGGGTTACAGCCCATGTGGGCCACCAATGCCAGTATTGCCCTTGTGGGCCACAAGGAGATCAGGACTGCATAGATCAGATGTGGGCAAACTTTTTGGGCCACAAAAAGACCTAAATTTTTACCTATGGGGTGAGTAAGGAGCAACTTGATAACATATTCATATAAACTAAGATACATACAAGGTTTTGCTACCATCTATAGAAAGGTTTAATATTTTTTCCGAAAATGACAAAAATCAAATCCGTGGAAAAGACAAGCCATTTTCCGGAAATTTTCTGAATTTATTTATTTTTTACTGTATAATATCATTTAAATATTAGTGCCAACCTGCATTGCGCATGAAATTACTGCTATTTTAGGCAATTGGTGATGCAAAGCAATAGGCCTACATAACGTTTTATCTCCACAGCACCTACAAAGGCTCAGCCACTAGCGTATTCGTGGGCAACATCTGCTGCATTAATATGGCAGGTTTAAAAAAAACTGGCCAATAGTTAGCCTTAGCCATAGCCTAAATAATATTTGTATACAATTTAAAAGTGAATTATGTTGAAGCAAGCTATTTTATGATCATTTCTTAAAACTTTAGGCATCTATCCTAAAACTAAGTTCAGGATTGTAGGCCGAAAAAAAACACTTGTACGCGCCCTCACTTGCACTCTCCTTGAGGAATTTGGCTGGGGAAAAGACGCAAGACCCTTTGTCGTCCACATTACTGTATGACAACAAGTACACGCACATCACTTTTTTCCCTCCCATTCCTGGGTCCCGTCTTCACATTTGCCCGGAAATGCTTCTGATCCCGGGATTCCCCATGAAACCGGTTCCCAAAATTAAACCCTAATCTATACAGAAAACTATGGATGGTGATGCATTGCACTAAAAAAAAGCAGAAATAAAATCACATTACAAGCCAATTTTGGATATTAGAGATGTTTGGGGAACCAGATTACAGAGCTGAAAGGGCCGCTTCTGGTCCCCAGGCCTTAGTTTGACCACGCCTAGCAAAGATCATCAACTGATGACAGATCTTGTATTTGTTATCAATGATATAGTAGCTGAGGTGAAATGTATTTTTCGACCATATGGTGGCAGTAATGCATCATTCAGTCCTTAACAACCAACAATATAAAGAAAAATAAGACAGTTTTCTTTCCTACGCTTGATGTAGTTAAGGACATGGAGATTTTTTTTTTTTTAAATGCAAAAATGCAAATGCAAAGTACATTTTTCTTATTATCTGTAGGTAACATTGTTTCTTAATGGAATACAAATCAAACAGTGACTGATGCCACTTCTATAAATCTATACAGTGTTATATTATTGGGCTCTGGCTCCAACGTTCTACATAATCATGTATGATGGAATTGGCAGCTTCTCCTACTTCCCTTCAACTGACTGAATAAATGCAACAACACTGCTCAGCGTTCGAACAAGTAAAGTGTGTGTTGTCAGGAATCCAGTCTTGTAGCCATTCATGTAGTAATCTGTTTCTGCTGACTGCAGAACTGCTTTGTGAATGCAGCATCGATGTACATGCCAAGAACGCCATGGAAATACGTCAACCGGGTGAGCCTATAGAGCTTCAACAGAAAATACATGGATTTCCAAACAATTCCTGCACCACCTCAGACATCTTTATTTATATCATTCCACAACAACTGCAGTCAAACTAACTGGGCCAGGCTGGTTCTGGACAAACACAGTGCAGAAACAACATCATTTTCTTCCAGGGACAATATTGTTGTCACATTTTCGTCGAAGAAGCCGTTAACAAGGTAAAATCCCTGTGACAGTTAACGGCATCGTCTCTTTAGCTGGTTTGAAAGTGTGAGCAGCACCGCCTAATTGGACCTTGCATCTTCAGTATGCTCCCCTGCTCCTCTTGTCTTGAGGTGATGGTGTGCATGTGTCTCTGGCCACATTTGTAAGAGTAAGAGTTCTTCAGATCACCAGCTGCAGGCACAACCTCTGCTCTCTTGCTGCTTAACCTAATCAATTACAGTTCAGATTGGAAGTCAAGGAAGAGGAGAGACAGGGGGCGTGTGACCTTGTCAGAACCTGGGGGAGATGTGAATAATTCCCTTTGAGCCCCATAACGAAGGTTTCCATGGCAGGGGGGACAAGAGCAAGGGTGTCTCGTTGACTAGAGGAGACACAACAATAGCATTTCAAGTATTAAGGTTATAAATACAACCATAACGCTGAATCCTGTCACCGATGTCAATTACCTGAAGGCGTTCACCAAAGCTGTCATGGAGCTGCAACAGGAAGGTCAAAAAGACAAGGAGAATACCGTGTGATGTAGGAGGAGAAGGACTACAGGCCTCGCTGTCCTGCCACTCTGACCATCCATAATGTTAACACACCAGGCAGGACTAACCTATGTTTACCATTGACAGTAATTGTCAAAGTTAAGGTCAGGGGTTCATTTACAGCTAGTCAGGGAAGTCACTGTTTGCAGCAGCAGAACGTCAACATCTTATATTTCAAGGGACAGTCAGACAGTACCATCCAAACAAGTGATCTTTATATAATAAATAACTATTTTCTCTTTGTGGGAGTGGTGACCCAGTGTTTAAGGAAGACGACTTCTGGTCTGCGAGGCCCAAGGTTTCAATCCCCCAACTCCCAGGTTGGCACTGAGATGCCCTGAACATAGCACCGTTCTGACTAGACATAACTTCCAGTGGGCTCATGCCCCACAGGGCAGCTCACAGTATGGTGCAGTGTGATTTGGGTGACAGTCGTGGAGACAAGTGTGACTGTAACCGAGTTAAGCGGAAAAAGTCTTTTACATCAACCCAGGTCTAAATGACTCAGTGACTTGTACCAGAAAACTGCGTTTTATAGTATGACACTTAAAATAATGTTGCTGGCTTTAGTCGAGCCATAGTGAATTGTGCTGGTTGTAGACTGGATGTGCAAATCCGTATGAAAACTGTAATGAAAAATGTGTAATTTATTGCCTTTCATATTATAATATTCGAAATATTGCATACTGTAGAATTTCTTTTATGCACATGTGGGCGTTCCCCTGCATCACTACCTAGTTTGGATAAATTTGAGCTGCAAAGCATCTTCACATCACTTCATAAAACAAAACAAATTAATTATTTTCATTTGATTCCCTGTAAAAACTAGTTCGCTCTACACTTAAATAGGAGGACACTGTCAAAAGACACAAAAGGAAGTTGTTAGAAGATGCTTGTTTTTTCCTCTGTGGTATTATTTATGTATATAACTATTTATTTTTTTCTGGTGCTTAGTTTTGGCCTTCAGGTGGCAGTATTTGTGTGGCCCATTGATTTGTTTGGACTGCAATGTTTGACTTTTATCAAATGGTAACATTTATAGTCGTCCTAATCTGCCCTTTTCATCCAGGTGTATTAACATTCTGTTTTAAGTGAAGAACACAGCTGAAGAATGCCTCACAATCCCTGTTTAGAATTAGATTTGTTTGTGCTTCACACTGTAAATCGTCTGAAATGTCGCGCTGAGGAGTGTTTTCAGCAGCTTGTCTCTGCTTGAGTTCTACTGTAGAGCGTTTAAAGCAGCTTATTACCCTGTGCCGTTCTAGTATTGCCCGGGGTGGCTACAGTGTTAGGTTTGCTTTGTGCTCCATCTCTGTTGATGTATGGTTTTGTAATATATAATCAAGCTAACACATTTTTCACTGAACAGTGCAATATGAAAAATCATATAATACTGCAGTGAAAATACCAGAAATATCATATCAAACACTGAGGTGCCTGAAAACAAGAACTCTTTAAAATCCAACCATTCCACCAAAAACGGAACAACATTTGCGTCTAAGAATAATAACAATAATAAGCACAATGACCTTTCATAAAAGAAATGTAGTTCACCTTAGATACTGACAAAAACCCTCTAGTTACTGTATTTTCACGATTGTAAGGCGCAATGAAAAGTCTTCGATTTTCTTCAAAATGTGCGGCGCGCCCTATAGTGCAGTGCACCCTGTGTGTGTTGTTGTTCTAAGGCGGACGTTGTAGAGGACACCATGAGAACGTTAAAGGAGCAAGTGTGGCCGTTGTTTTGCTCCCGCTCTATTTTTAAATACGCACACCTATGCTTGTGTGTTGTTGTTGTTGTAAGGCGGACGTAGTAAAAGGCACCATGAGAACCTTAAAGGAGCAAGTGTGGGCGTTGTTTTGCTCCCGTTCTATTCTTAAATACGCACACGTATGCTTGTGTGTTGTTGTTGTAAGGCGGACGTAGTGGAGGACACCATGAGAACTTTAAAGGGGGAAGTTGTGGCCTGAGCCCTATAATCAGGAGCGCCTTGTGTGTGAAAATATGGCAAATTTTTTATGAAATGATATTTTATGGAGCCAGGACTGGGTTAAAATTTTTTTTTTTGCTGCATGTTGACAAAGATATGTCAAGGTATTTAACACTGCTGCTTCCACTGGACATCATTTTTTTTTTTTTTTTTGGCTTTGTGAGCCTGTCCCCCAGACTCCGCCTCCATCCTTAGTGATTGTCTAACCTTCCCCACCTGTGTCCTAATACTTCTTCCCAGTCTCTGCTGCTGTTGAAGCACATGTCAGATGTTTTTATCTTGGTCGTAACTTTTCTTTTTTTTTATCTTAGTTTGCAGGAACTGATGTTAGATGAGCGTTTCTCTCTCTCACCTCGATTATTGAAGTTTTATTTTCAGCGGTGCGTTTGAAGAGCTGTTCTTGAAGTCCTTGGAGCTGCACTATAACAGGTAGATGCGACTTCATCTAAATGTTCATGGCCATATGGAGGCATATGCTTCTAACTTGACTCATTTTCACATCAAAAACATAAAAGGTGATTTGTGAAATAGAATATTTCAAGCATGTCTCCAAATTATGGAATAGTTTGGAGTAAAACTTCAAAGAGGCGCCCAGCGTTTAACCCTACATTGCTCTTCCACATACATATTCTGTGTGAAATCCTTTAGAAAAGTGTTGGCTCTTAAGTTTCTGGTTGGAACCAATGATTTGGAAAACTTGTTGAAATTTTCATATGGCTAAAGAAGTTGCAGAGGCTGTAGATTGAAAAGAGCAAGGCAAGCATTGCACTCATGAGGGGATAAAAGGAATCCAGGCATGAATCCATCTTCCTGTATCTGTGGTCTGCTCACCTGCAGTTTGTAAGGCCTCCGCAATGATCGCAGCATCGGTCGATGCTTGCCGGTTTGTTTCTCAAACATCAGTCATGATCACCTTCTAATGACTTATTCATTAAGTCCTGCAAAACACACATCTTGATGATGGGACTGGAAAGAGCATGTTAGGAGGCACACATTAGCCAGGTCTGCAGTCAGCATTCTGTGGAATTAAAGCCACTATTAATCAACTTTAGCTGAGCTGGAACTGATCCCAGACGCATGGTTCTGGAGCAGAAGACTGACAAATGTGCCCAGAGAGTGTGTGGGTGTGTATGTGTGTGTGTCAGCATGGTGGGGTGTCATTGTGTGAAATGAAGGAGGTGGCGAGAAGGCAAATCAAATACCAATGATGTCTCATGGAGCAGACTCAAAACAATGAGAGCATCAAGAAAATCAATGCCTGATGTAAAACTATCACCGTGTGTGTGTGTGTGTGTGTTAGTTAGAGAGAGAAATGAGGGTTTGCTTTAAATTAATATCTAATGTTCCTCAACATCCTCAGCAATATAGATGAAGCAGGAGTCCAACAGTGCGCCTCAACCGTACCCGGAATGTAAAGTGACTGGCACCATAGGTAGAGTCACGCTTTGCAATTTGTTGGACTTTTTTTTTTTTTAACAGTGATCAAGCAGGGATTCAAAGTGTAGCTCTAGGATACAGAATGCTTACCTCGGCCCCCCCCCTGCAGGGACCAGAAGTCGGTGTGCGTGCTGCTGACAGACGCTGCTGCCGTCCTGTGAAGTTGTGCGTTGGATGGCTTCAGCCTGCCATAGGAGGTCGTGGCCCAGATTCTCTGGTGGTCCCATCAAATCAGCCGCGGCGGCGCTGCTAGCCTTTAATTATCGGCTTGTCCTGGTGTTTGTTCTGTGACTTGCTGTGCCCTTTAGAGAGCAAACATCCCTTTGTTCTCAATCTGAATCGTTTCATCTGTGGCCTGGATGTTCTCATCTGTTTATTTCACATGGTCACCCAGAATATGCAGCGGTGTTGTACTTTTTTTTTTTTTTTTTTGTACACAATAGATAAGGGACTGGTTTTTTTTCAAATCTTTAGAAATGCTGTCTAATTCAGGCCTGGGCAAACTATGGTCCGAGGGCCAGATGTGGCCCATTTTAAGTTGCTCAAATTGTACTGTTTTGATTGCATAATAATTGGGCAGTTGGGGAGTTTGGGCAGTTGGTGGCCTAGTGGTTAAGGCCAAGGCCCCTGGTTCGAATCCCCCTACCTCCAAGTTACCACTGAGGTCCACTGAACATGGCACTGTCCCCATTCACAGCTCCGCGGGCAGTCAAAGCTCAATCACAATGTCACAATGACAAAGAGTTTGATTTCCTTCCTTTTTCTTTCCTTCATAATAAAAGAGTAAAAGCATAATGAGTTGAGTTTACAACGGATGACTGAAAACAAAATCAGTTCAGTTTATTCATTCATTCATTTATCTAATAATGTAATAAGGATTCTTTGTTTTTTTTAAGCCGTCATTTTCCATTTGATTATTTATTAACACTAACAAATCACCATCTGGCAACGCTTTTTTTTTTTTTTTTTTTTTATAAATGATGATTTTGTTTTGTCGCAGAGGTGGGGCCACTTGCGTCTTTCTCATTG